>JAXGGA010003031.1:42500-110065 GCA_038373865.1 Uloborus plumipes | reverse complement strand
GTTTGCAGCGATCTACACGAACAGACGTGAAACATTTCTTATTCATAAACGAACGGAATCATTTCTCAGTAGCCATTTTACTCTCATATCTGCTTTCAGCGTATATGTAAGCTCAAAAGCACTTTATTATGAGCAATATAACCTCGTTGCTTTCATTGTGACAGCGCCGGCCGGCTCCATCGCGTTTACGAATGAATGTTTCGTAGCAAAGACTTACGATTAACGTTGTATTTCCAAAGCTGTCCGAAAGAAAAAAAAAGTTTCACTTCTTTATAAGCTTCTTTGTATTTCATTAGGACACACTGCCCTATTTCTGTCTTCTCCAAGCGTATTATGGGCATCAAATATGATAAAAACATGTTTTACTCGTGTCACAACCGTCCCCACGCAATTTGTCACAACCGACCCCAACCCACTACTTTTGAACTCTGCAATCGCCATGGCAATACAAAATAGCCTACATAAAAAGTAATCACTGCTATTTCACTATTAAGGTTCACTACTAACGGGGAGAAAACTTTCATTTCTCTATCTGTACCCATTCAACAGGAATTACTAAAACACATTGAATAAAAAAACTTACTTTTGACTGTTAAAAAGTAACCAACCCCTCTGCTAGCGTTAATGTCGCTCGATGGATACCGCGATGCTTTGACACACATTCGGACAAACATGCTGATACTCTCTCTCTTTGCTTCAACCAGGTATTAATTATGGTTTAGCTAATATGACCACTGTCACAACCGCCCCGCGTCACAACCGTCCCCAGTCTCCCCTACCAGAGAAAAAATATAGGTCATTAATAATTATAATAAAAACAATTGTTAGAACTTTGTTGTAACACGTATTCAAAATGACAATGGAAAGAAATAACACTCTTTAATTTTAAAAAGTTCAACAATTTAACTAACGTTTTAATTTAAAATGGCAACGGTAAGAAATAAATGTCTTGGAATTTCAAATAGTTTAATAATTTAACTAACGCTTTAATTTAAAATGGCTACGGAAAGAAATAAAAGTCTTGGAATTTTAAATAGTTCAATAATTTAATTAACGTTTTAATTAAAAATGGCAACGGTAAGAAATAAAAGTCTTGGAATTTTAAATAGTTCAACAATTTAATTAACGCTTTAATTTGAAATGGCTACGGAAAGAAATAAAAGTCCTTGAATTTTAAATAGTTCAACAATTTAATTAAAGTTTTAATTCAAAATGGCAACGGTAAGAAATAAAAGTCTTGGAATTTAAAATAGTGCAATAATTTAATTAACTCTTTAATTTTAAATGGCGACTGAAAGAAATAAATGTCTTGGAATTTTAAATAGTTCAATAATTTAATTAACGTTTTGATTCAAAATGGCAACGGTAAGAAATAAAAGTCTTGGAATTTTAAATAGTTCAACAATTTAATTAACGTTTTAATTCAAAATGGCAACGGTAAGAAATAAAAGTCTTGGAATTTAAAATAGTGCAATAATTTAATTAACGCTTTAATTTAAAATGGCGACTGAAAGAAATAAATGTCTTGGAATTTTAAATAGTTCAATAAAATAATTAACGTTTTAATTCAAAATGGCAACGGTAAGAAATAAAAGTCTTGGAATTTAAAATAGTGCAATAATTTAATTAACGCTTTAATTTAAAATGGCGACTGAAAGAAATAAATGTCTTGGAATTTTAAATAGTTCAATAATTTAATTAACGTTTTAATTCAAAATGACAACGGTAAGAAATAAATGTGTTGGAATTTTAAATAGTTCAATAATTTAATTAACGCTTTAATTTAAAATGGCAACGGTAAGAAATAAAAGTCTTGGAATTTAAAATAGTGCAATAATTTAATTCACGCTTTAATTTAAAACTAGCTGCCAGGGCAGCTAGATTAGCTTCCTGCGGCATGTTGATGCATAAGTTCCCCCCTCTCTAACTTTTACCTCATTCTGAAGTTATATTGTTTGATATAATTTAATGTTCATTCGATTTCAAGACATACCACGCACGTGGCCCGGCTTTGCACGGGCACTTCGTGCCCTGAAAGTAGTGAGAAAAAAATTTAAAGAAACTACTCCCCGCCAAGGCGGCTCGCTTACAGGCGCTTCACGCCTTTACTTTTTTCCTATATAAAAAAAATCATTCGAATTATTGAGATGCTTCACGCCTTCAAGATGGTGAGGAAAGTTTCAGTAAGTTCAGCTCGCTCAAAGGAAAAAAGCAGACATAGATACTCAGTTTTTAATATAAGTAGATGGCTCTTCAACAAATAAATGTTTCAAAATATTACCAGTAGCTAGCGATAAAAATTCTACGTAAGTGGCCCGCTTATGAGTTTCGTGTTTGATTTAGTTAAGACTTCATTCAAAATTCTCATTATCATTGTTATTATACTGTTTCATAGCAACGACGGTTTGCAAGAATGGATTTCATATTTAATCATTTATTAGGCTTAATCGCTTCAAACTTGACTACTTATTAATTGATATCTTCGCTAATTAAAATCGTATAATTCTATCAATTGAAACTAATGAAGCCTGAAAAATTACCTATCTATCGGTACCTGGTTCGACTTTCAGGTCATTGGCGTTCAGGAGAAAGAAGCGTGACATAGAAAGATAGTTAGAAAGAAAGATAGTTAGAAAGATACTCAGTTTTTAATATAAGTAGATGAGAACGGTAAGAAATAAAGTCTTGGAATTTAAAATAGTGCAATAATTTAATTAACGCTTTAATTTAAAATGGCAACTGAAAGAAAAAAATGTCTTGGAATTTTAAAAGTGCAAAGAATTTACTTAACGTTTTAATTAATATCTCAGCTAATTAACGTCGTACAATTACGCGGTTGGTCTTATTGTCTTCCTTAGAAAATTTCGAATCGAATGGTATTATGTTTGATTCTTTACGCTCAGCTGTTTTTGAGGAGTTCAAGCTTCAGACGGACAGACAGACTGACAGACGCGGACAGATTTTAATAGTAGTAATAACACATGTATTTTTTATTCAAAATTTTCTATTTTTAAGGTGTTTACAGCCTCTACAGAATTTAGAGGATTATTTGTGGCTCTTTTAATCTGCTTCTGCCCTGATATAATGAGTTTCATATTTCTGTCTTCTTTTCAAATACACTTTTTTTGGTATCAATCTCGAGTTCTTTTTCCTGATTTTACCGGGTTTTGAAATCCTTATTTTACGAAATAACTCCCAAATCCTTCAGCGTTTTGTAAATTTCTTCGCAAGCTACTTCATAAATTGGTACTCTTGCTTCATAGATGACACTGAAGACATCAGCATGCTCCACTCCGCAGTCATGCTCAATTATACTATGAACACATTTCTTGTAATTCTGTACAGATTTCGTACACCTAAAATGCAAGATAAAATGGAGTTGAAATTAGTAAACCATCTTTATTACTTTATTTTTGAAATATTTTCTTTTATTTCACATTAGGTCTCGTTTCAAGATACGAAATGTAGCGATCAGGATTCTATTTTCGAGGTTAAGATAGGTTTTTTAACACTCCCCCTTTTTTTTCTTTCTTTCCTTCCTTTTTTTCCTTCTTTTTTTTTCATATTTAATGCACTTCTTTTAAAATAAAAGATAAATGATTAGCAATGCATTTGGAAAGAGTTAGGCTTCTTGTTTTAATCATTTTTACACACACAAAAAAAAATGCGAGCTTTGCTGTCTTAAAACGTTCTAAAATTCGCTTTCAAAAAAGATTTAAGTATGAAAAAGGTACATTTGAGAAATCTTACAGCCTTATCCATATGATGGAAATATTTAACGTATCCATAATTTCCATTTCATTGGAGCTAGATATCATCTGTACAAACGTGCTAATTTAGTATTGGATACATAATTCTGTATGTAAAATAATGTGTAGGAATTCGCGGAGAGGCAGGAAATACCACTATCCAAAACTAATCCCTGACAACGACCTAGATTTTACAACATGTGTAGTTTAACTTAAAGTAGCAGCGAAGTTGTTCAAAACTAATGAATTGAGTTTGAAAATTAATTATTTGAAATATCTATTTTTATTGGGATGATATTAAGTACTTTCATGAGATAAATTATCAGCCGTACGTTTAGAGTAAAATTTCTCGATTTAACTATCACGTTTCTATTTTACCGAAAAAAAAATAGAACTTTGCTAGTGCCAATGAGTTTTAGAGTGCTCTGAACTTTAAACATCTCTTCCCCCCCAAATTTGCCGTTAGTTCTGAAGTCAATGATTAAGTTCGATAAACATTCCAAAACGCCCTAAATTAGTGAATTTAAGTTACTGCAAACCTTATTTCAAACAATTGAACGAAATATGTGATTTACAATTCGTTTATATATTTAGAATGTTTTTTTAGATTATTTTTGAACAAAAAATCTTTTTTTAAGCAAGCACACAATTTGCCTTTTATTCTCATTTAATCGTTTTTGATTTTTCTTTGATTTTTCAGACTACCATAACGACGATAATAAGTCTAGCTTGTTGTTTTGATCATTTATTTAGATCATGCCCACAAATAATTTTCATTCAGTCTTAAGCAGATTTTAAGTAACAAAAACGGATTCTTTTCTGAAAAATCACTTCTTTTCAGGGAAAAACCTTACATAGATCCGCTCGGAAAACAGAACGTCATCCAAATACAAAATTTCTAGTTTACTAATGTACATCATTTAAGATTGATAAAAAATAAAAATACCACAACAGTATACGCTGTAAATATAATCTTTGGGTGAGCATACGGGTACAAATTAGCTATAATAGCCATATTTTTCTTCCCGCTTACTACTTATCATTTTCTTTTTTATGCATATACCTCATATTACCTAATCTGGAAAATCACCAGTCATGATATGACGGGGTCGAATTTCTTCCCCATTTCCATTCCACTCTATTTGTAGAAACAAGAAACACGAAGAGTATTGCAGTTCGTGATTGCGAAAAACATAACTTGAATTCAAGACGTTAAAAATCGAATGAATACCAAGAAATGTATGACAAAACTTTTTTTTAATTACTTTTTGCGTAGTTGCTTTACTAAGATTGTGATTTTTGTTACGACAGTGTACTTACTGGAAATTAGCAGCAAGCATATCCAAATGTTCCTCGCACTCATTGCTTATAGTTGAAATTTTTTCATTCACGCAAGATATCAGTTTCAAATACCCTGAAAAAGGAAAACAACTTTGAACTGCGTCAAGGGCGGATCCAAAATTTTTTCTGTGGATTGGCGATTGAATTTTATTACTTACTTTTTACTATGCTTACTGGTTTGCAAATATAGATCATAAAGGATTTGGACTTCAAATTTGAAACATTTCCGGGGAGAGTCCCGAACCGCAATTTCATTTAAACTCGTATAAAGTTGTATTTTTAGAGCTTCAATATCGAAAAATTACCGAGGAAGAGTTCCCCAAGGGAGGCGCGATGTCGGCGACCACCCCTGATCCCTGAACCGCCCCTCCCTGTATCCGCCCCTGAACTGGGTTAAAAAAGTTATTTTTATTTCTTACGATAAATTATACATATTTTTTTTTTTTTTTCAAAGTATGCTCTCTAAAGCTGAAAATGAGTGGTGCCCAGCTTTTTTCCCCCGAGAGCCATTATAGACCCATATTAGCCCGAGAGCAATATTAGAACCATTCTCGCAGGCCATAACACATTAAATTTCAAAATATTTTTTTTTATATATAACAGGGGAAACTATGGAGCAAGAAAAAAATTGCGAGCCTGTAATTGCTGTTATTATAAGTACTTGATGCTTTTTTTTTTTTAATTTATGCTTTTCGGAAACCAATATCTGAATATTTGGCTAAATTTGTGACATTGTCACTTTTCTTGATTTTCGATGTGTAACATTAAATAAAACAACAGGCTGCTTCATGCCTGTGAAATTAAAGTTTTGTAATCAAGTATTTCAACCAAGTTCAACTCTGTGTGAACGCAAAATTTAATGATAAACATTTTTAAAGATTTACATTTCCAGGAATGTGACCCATTTTCTTCGTAATTTAAGCAGATTACCAGCGTCTTATTAAATGCATTTCATAAGGTATGAAAAAATGAACAATTTAATTACTTTGTAGTCGAGTTTCATTTAATAGTTCGTTAAATGTTATTGTACGCCATGCTTGTAAAATGTGGTTTGGGATTTTTGATTAAATAGTTCTAGTACTAATGTCATGTCAAGCTCTGTAACTATGAAAAGTGTGCTCAAACTAGAAAAAAATTAGAATCCCTACTGTCGAGAAAGAAAATTTAATTTCCATACATTAAGCACTTGGGGTTGCATTAAAAATGGCGAAATTTTATTTGCATACGCATACGTAGTAAATTTCAATTTCCTGACATTTGTATTATGCGTGGCAGTAGAAGAGAAATGAAGTGACAAAAATACGTATTAATAAAATGGAATTCAATAAGTGATGAATCTACCCAATCCGAAAAGGGCCATTGATTGAAATTATTTGATTAAATAGTATACACTTACTCATAATCATCTACATACTTGCTCTGAAATCGTTCGACTTGTCGCACAACTTGTTGTAAAGACTTTTATGTCTTTTCAGTCCTTCTAAGTACAACCCAATTCGTGTAGAGGGACATCGCTCTGCAAAAGCTATTGCACAATCCAGTTGAGAAGATATAATTCTGAAAGAAATTTTCAATAAGACATGAATATTTCTCAATATACTTAACCCATTAATGCCTAGTGTCCGTTTTTAGGGACGGTCCAAAAAAGGGTCTGAATTACCCCAAAATGAACATTTCAACCAAATAATAGTTTTCAATTAGTACTTTGGTATTGTTTCAATTCGTTATTAACAGATTGCAGCACATAACCATTGTAAAGTGCGTTCTGTAGCAGTTTTATATGATATCTATCAAAAATTGCGTTGTTCACAATCTCACGAAAAAAGCTAAGTTTTCAAAATTATTCCCAGCTTTCCAGTTTATGTTAATTACTGATTTTATTTCTTCTTATAAAATGTCTTTTAAAATATTATATCGTATGCAGAAAAAAAAATAATAAAAAAAGTATGTACCCTCTGTGGTCTACCGTAACTTTTAAAGGACGATTTTTCCTTCCTTAATTAAAAAAAAAAAAAATATTTTTTACATAATATTTTTTTCATTATTTTTCCTGTCCATTAAACACTGTTTGTAACCAGTATACAAAATATTTCTGGAAAAAAAATGTCAGACATTAATGGGTTAATGTACTATTAATGAATGAATACAAAATGGATAGAATCAAGTACCCCATTTAATTTTATTAAATGCCTTATACTGGGTGTCCCACTGTCCCATACATAGTGTCAAATCTGAGCAGCCGAAAATTTCTCTGCGAGTACATAGAAATACACTAAAACCTGTACTAGTAGGGCCTATTGTTCACAAGAAAAATACGAAAAACATTGCTGGCAATAGAAATTTCTATTCCTCTTTTGATCAATAATCAAGTAGATCAGTCCTCTCTAAGCTCTAATCAGTCTATTCCTCTTTTGATCAGTCATCATAAAAGTAGTCATCAGTCAAAAAAAAAAGAGCGAGGAGTTTATCATATTCATAAACTAACTAATTTATTATTTTACGCAAAGAAATATTTTACTAAAAAAATGGGGCTGTCAATAAAAATTGTTTATTGATCTTACTTACAGTGAATTTCGTTTAATATAATTTCTTTGTGTGTGATTGATAGATACAAAGCAAGTGATCTCTTTTAATTTCATTGAGTAGCTTCCTCAAAAATAATCACACAACCTTTATTTTTAAGTTAACATTCATATAAAATACTGCCCTAGTTTTCCACATGAAAAATTTTGAATAACGTCAAGAACCATATGGGTCAATGCGAACAATTATTTTCTGCAAGCAATACCCCCAAAAAAATTCTATCACTCAAAAAATTATTAAAATGTATTTATTTATTTTTATATGTCTTTAAAAATGAGAATCAAGGCAAAAACGCTTGTCCATTTCCAATTTTCGCAAGTTCAACTATTTTTTTATATACTTAATTGTATAAAAAAGTACATACAACAAATTATTTCTATATATTGACTATTAGTATATGATATTAATAATAAATATTGACAATAGTAATTTTTTTTCATTAAGAAATGTATGAATATATTTTGTCCGGCAGTTCTTGTCAAGTCCGTTACCCTAAGATTATTTTAGCTGAAAAGGGCATTTATTGCAGTCAAAATATGGTAACACGCATTCAGTTAACTTAACAAATTAGCGACGTAACTATTTTGTACCATTTTGTCCCTGAGTCGAGAAGTATTGCTGTGGCGTTTCGCACAAAATTTCTTCCAGGTGCGTATTTTTATTCTTTGTCAAGTCCGTTACCAAAGATTTTAGTATTATCTTTTACTTTTTCTAAACTTTTACCCCTAAATATTGTTTATTATACAACTCCAAGAAAATGTATATTGTTGTTCAATTTTTAAATTCGACAACCTAGCCATAATTTGACATTTTGGTTGAAATTGTCAAGTCCGTTACTAGTCAAATCCGTTACCAAATGTCAAGTCCGTTACCATACGGTTTTTGATCAATACTTTAATGATCACAAACATCGTTTTAAGCTCCAGGGACGCAAATAATTTCAAATGAAGTTGGTTCTAGGAGCTATGATATAGTTTAAAATTGAGATTTCATATTGATTTTATGTTTTAACGGACGACAATTTTCCTTGCAACTTAAAATTTTACGACAGAATTTAACACTTAATTATGCATCAAAGTGTACAACCAATTACTTTTTCACACGCCTAAAATATGTGACAAAACATCTGTTAGTGATTCTAAAAGAATATAGCAAGTTAAAAAAAATACTTAAAAATTCTGAAATGTAAGCATATGGTGAAACTGACCCATATACTGCCGTGCTAAGCACAAAAGTCGTATTTGCACTTTTTAGCCTACTTTCCCGTTAAAAATAAAAGAAAGACGAAAAAAGTATTAAAAGTAGCTTAATGCATCTAAAAAATATCGCCAAGTCTAAAAAATATCGCCAAGTTAAAAAAATAAAAAGATAAAATGAACATCGAAAAATTAAAAATTTGAAAGTAGGGTATTGAGATTGGGAATTTGTGTGTCGGTCGGTCGGTCTGTCGGTCTGTCGGTCTGTCGGTCTGTCTGTCTGTCCCCCCCTAATAACTTTTGAATGAACATTCCAATTTGGACAAACTTTTTTTTGTTGGAAAGATCTCGGCGAGTACAGCTCATTCCCATATTTGATTTTTCGAATTGAACAATTTTTGGTTCAACTTTGAACCGTTCAAACAAGCTGTCCCGCGATGCTAACTTTTGAATGAACAGTCCGATTTGAACAATTTTTTTTTTTTTTTGTTCGAAAGATCTTTTCAAGGATACTTCATTCCCGTATCTACATTTTCGATTTGAACAATGTTTCGTTCAACATTGAACCGTTCAAACAAGCTGTCACCCCTAATAACTTTTGAATGAACAGTCCGATTTAAACAAACTTTTTTTTGTTCGAAGCATCTCGGCAAGGATACTTTATTATCGTATTTAAATTTTCAATTTGAACATTTTTGGTTCAACATTGAACCGTTCAAGTAACCTTTCCCCACCTAATAACTTTTGAGTGAACGGTCCGAATGGAATAAACTTTTTTTTTGTTCGAAAGATCTCGGCGAGTACAGCTCATTCCCATATTTGATTTTTCGATTTGAACAATTTTTGGTTCAACTTTGAGCCGTTCGAACAACCTGTCCGCGATGCTAACTTTTGAGTGAACAATCCGATTTGAACAAACGTTTTTGTTCGAAATATCTTATCAAGGATACTTCATTCCCGTATCTACATTTCCGGTTTGAACAATTTTTCGTTCAACATTGAACCGCTGAATCAAGTTGTCACCCCTAATAACTTTTGAGTGAACAGTCCGATTTAAATAAACTTTTTTTTTTTTGTTCGAAGGATCTCAGCAAGGATACTTCATTACCGTTATTAAATTTTCCATTTGAGCATTTTTTCGTTCATTATTGAACCGTTCAAGCAACCTTTCCTCACCTAATAACTTTTGAGTGAACCGTCCGAATGGAATAAACTTTTTTTTGTTTGAAAGATCTCGGAGAGGCTTTCCCATACATTCCCATATTTCGCTTTTTGATTTGAACCATTTTTCGTTCAATATTGAACCGTTCAGAAAAAAAAAATTAACATTAGCGTCTACGGGGAATTTAAGTTGAATGTTGATCCTGAACTTAAAGTCGGATTTCCTTCAAATTAACTTTGTAAGAAAATGGTTTTGATAAATAATGTTTGTAAAGTACTTTTCTGAGTAATCTTCTGTGAGGACTCTGATTCCGACTCCGACTCCGCGAACATGGCGGAAATGCAGGCTCAGAAAAAAAATGACTGAACGTGCAGACGATTTTTTGTTTATTTATTCATTTGTTTTATTTTATTTATTATTATTTTTTTTTTTTTTTTTTTTGCAGACGATTTTTTTTTTGTAACAAAACTTTTTCATTCACGAGAATATTTTATTCTTTATTTATATTTAACAACTGCCAACGGATTAAAAGTGAAATTCGAGACATTTTATTAACGGACGAGTTTTTTTTTTCTTTCTTTGATAAAATGTGTTTTGATGCTCTTTGTACTTTTATTTATTTATTTATTTATTTTATTATTATCATTATTTAGTTTTAAGTGCTAAAAAGGTATGTTTGACATAATTTTCAGTCTCAGATAATCAAGAGAATAATGATCAGATGCGAGAATGCCGATGTCGATGTATGGGAAAGTAGGCTCGCTTAGTTCTTGACAGAACTTCTTGTTAACAATATTGAGTTATCGCCACCAGGTGGTTCTTTGTGACGTATTTTACCTAAATACAAAATTATGTGGTCATTTGAGAACGGGAAATATGTTTTAAAAATTCTGAAAAAGTTCCATCTGAATCAAATACATGGTGACGCAAAACTTTAAAGTAGTCCAGGCTAGAAGGCCATATACCTAAAATTTTTACATATATGACATTTTTTGGTGGTTTCTATATGAATTTGACCTGCTGATTCTGAATCCGTTGAGTGCCAGACGCTAAACCTTGAGCATTTTTGTAAAAATGGCGAAATCCAATATGGCTGCTGTAAAAGGTACGAAGCAAATTAATGGAATCGTGCGTGCAAAGAAACATTTTATACATTTAAAAATGATTGTACTCTTTAGTCAAAATATAATTCTATTGAAAATTAATATTTATGAAAAGTATACGAATAAAAAAATTATCAAAATGGTAAAATTCAAGATGTCAGCCTAAAAAGTTGTAAGGTTCGATTTTCAGGTATAAATCATTTTTTAAACCGTAATTTACATGAAAATAGAATGTTTTAACAAAGATAAATGTTTAAAATGATATGCAGGGAGCATAAAAATGTGATTTAGCCTAAAAATAACACTGAAAAAATATTTAGAAACATTCGAAACTTAAGTTTCGGGATTTTGCCGTCTTAAACCAATTTCCTGCAAGAAACAAGTGTCTTTTGCGAAAAAGTTTCCCATATTGATACAAGTTGCATGAATACGAACTTCTCACTGGTGTGAAACGTATTTCTAGCTACCAGTCGGAAGGTATATCCAACGTGTTTGTTTAGTGTTTCGCCTTCAGTTGGATTATGGATTGTTCAGATTGACTTCACCCAAGTAAGGGTATGTGCAATCTCTCGATATTGTAGTTTTGGATGAATTGCAAAACAAATAAGCGGCTTAGCTATTTGCTTGCAATTTTTGCCTTAGCACTGGCCATATTTGTCAAACTGCTCCAGGAGCTTTCCTCGTAAGTTAGAAAGGTGCTGAACTGTTACCATCAACCTATCTAAGAGTTTTTGGGAAGTTTCCAATTTCTTGCCGTAAAGTAACTTACTTTAATTTGGAAGGTTTCTAAATTCTTTCGGAATACTACTGACTTTAGCTAAGTAGTGAGTCATAATCACATCAGCTTCTTCATGAGAAACAAAAGCTTGTTGAATTCCAATACCAATCTAATCGGAAAAGAATCGGTACCAGTAATAATTACACATTGACCTGGGGATCGAATGTAGTAGACTCACAACAAACTTAATTACTTGCGTCTTATTTGGTACTACTTTCAGTACGATGTCTCTTTTAGAAAGTGGTGATTTATCATTAAGTTGAAAAACGCAATAGATATTTTTCTCTTATGTGGCTCGACGTTGTGACGTAGTACTAAGTTTATCGTATCTCTCAAACAGATTGTGTACCGCTAGAATGGTTTGTATCTCGTGCTTAATAAGGTTTTCTACACCATCAATACAATTACTCAAGCAGCTGGCTTTGCGGGTAAAGGTACTGCCCACAATGTTGCACATTCACCAAGAATGATAATTTCTGGACGACTCTTACCGCCTACCCTGAAAACTGCCTTTAGTTTTGACTCTAGTACAGATTTATTAGGACCTCTCATATTTCACTCATTATCAAATAAAGCAGTAGGAAGAGGAGCCAGTTCATGACTAAATAATTTCTGCAAGGAAGCTTTCCCTTGATATCACAAAACATCTATCGAATATATCTCATTAGCCCTAAGCATTTTTTCGCTTTTTCATTGGGAATTTTTTTTTTTGTAGTGCTGTTTCTCATACGATTCTATTACTACTGGAAAATATGTTTTTATTTGTCTGGTATGTTTTAAGCCAATATCTCTCTTCACAGTTTCACAGTAAAAACAAAGCGAAACGCTCCTGGAAAATAATGGGCAGTTATAGGCTTAACTTCTGCCAGTAACATACCTGGAAGAAATCAGGAAAGTTTCCTGATGAAGGTCAGAAACCTTGCTAAAGAATTTATAACGCTTCCAAACAAAAGTCAGGCACTTTACGGCAATAAATCGGAAACTTGCGAAAAACTCTTAGATAGGTTGATGGTAGCAGTTCGGCACCTTTCTGGCTTACCAGGAAAGCTCTTGAAGCAGTTTAACAAATATGGCTACTGCTAAGGCAGAAATGTCAAGCAAATAGCTGAGCCGCTAATTTGTTTGCAATTCATCCAAAACTACAATATCGAGAGATTGTACATACACTTACTTGGGTGAAGTCAATCTGGACAATCCATTATCGAGCTGAAGGCGAAACACTAAACAAACACGTTGGATATACCTTCCAACTGGTAGCTAAAAATACGTTTCACACCAGTGAGAAGTTCGCATTCATGCAACTTGTATCAATGTGGGAAACTTTTTCGCAAAAGAAACTTGTTTCTTGCAGGAAATTGGTTTAAGCCGGCAAAATCCCGAAACTTAAGTTTGGAATGTTTCTAAATATTTTTACAGTGTTATTTTTAGGCTAAATCACATTTTTTATGCTCCCTGCATAGCATTTTAAACGTTTATCTTTGTTAAAACATTCTATTTTCATGTAAATTACGGTTTAAAAAATGATTTATACCTGAAAATCGAACCTTATAACTTTTTAGGCTCACATCTTGAATTTTACCATTTTGACAATTTTTTTATTCGTATACTTTTCATAAATATTAATTTTCAATAGAATTATATTTTGACTAAAGAGTACAATTATTTTTAAGTGTATAAAATGTTTCATTGCACGCACGATTCCATTAATTTGCTTCGTACCTTTTACAGCAGCCATATTGGATTTCGCCATTTTGACAAAAATGCTCAAGGTTTGGCGTCTGGCACTCAACGGATTCGGAATCAGCAGGTCAAATTCATATAGAAACCACCAAAAAATGTCATATATGTAAAAATTTTAGGTTTGATGACATTTCAATGGACACTAGCCTGGACTAAAGAGTTTTATCGCAGTTTGAGCTTGACTGCAGATCCCACTTTTGCACTTAGCACGGCAGTATAGCTTTTATCCACGTTTAAAACTTAGGAATGGGAAATTTTCACCATTTCTACAACGCTATTTTAACAGAGGTAAGATTACACTAGCAATATCTTTTCAGCATTTAACCGACCAAAAATACATAATAGCTAAACAATTTGCAAAAATTTTGATCTATCAATACATCAAGGTGTAAAAAATATATCTCAGTCCGTTCTGCAGATTTGAACAATTTAATTTTTTTATAAGCACAGCATTTTATTATTTGCCACTAAAGTTTTGGTAATTATGAATGAGGCTAAGCTACTTTAACGTGGCCTTTTAATGAGACTGCTGTTAAAGTTATGGTGAGATTAAAAAAAGTTCTTACGGACAAATTTCCGCCAATCGTTCTTCATTTCCGGGCCATGTGTTTTCAAGCTTGAACAGATCTTCGCCATCTTCAGGAATACATTTCAGTGCTTCTTCGTCACTGCATTTTGGCGATGCTACCACATTTGCAGTCACTTACATACGAGAAATAAAGTATTAAATAAATATCAACCGCTTTCTTCGTTGAAATTTTATGTTACTACAATATAATAGCACTAAAATAGAGGAATCTGCACTCGCACACTATTTACTTGCATAATGAGATATTCAGGGCGAATTGAAACCTAATGCAGAAACGAAAAAATATACCGTAAACTTTCAGCGTACAAAATACTTTTACACAATTTAAATAAGAGTTTTCAACTGGGATACATTCTCGCTTGACGAGTTATTTTAGTTTTTAACTTGGTGAAAAGAAAAAAAATGTCCCTTTCGTTACCACCAGATTTGCTCCCCGTGATATTATTTTAATTTTACTTAACTGTTAATGCTAAGTATGTTCCAGTTTCTATGTAACTTGGGTTAGATAGGGCGACAGATACAAGGATTGCCATATAATTGTAGACGTCACGGATTTGAAATCTTATGTCTTTCGTAGCGATGAGTTCATTGTATTGCCAGTAAGCCCTAATTCTACACTCTAGTAAGCAGCCTCTTGTTTATTCATAAGTTTTGTTACCCTTTGTTCATTACTTCATTACCTTCGACTTTTTTTAGCTTTCATTTCATTCGCAATTTCACTCTGAAAAACATAATGTGCAACTGAACAATTTTTGTATTCTCATTTGCAAGAGATTTTTCATTATCGAATATTAGCTATAGTGTTTCATTCTCTAAAAAAACTCCGCCCATAAAAGAGGCATCTGTGTAAGAGTAAATGCTCGATAATAACAATGCTAAAATCTCTTTAAAGCAGGTAGTATAAAAAAAACTAATGATGCTTGAAAAGACTTCCAAATGCACAAGGAATGTTAAACCAAAGTTTCAAGCAGTAAGCTAATGGAATGAAACGTAAAAAAAATCTGCCGTGTCTGTGATAGTCTTAGTTTAAGTGCCTTAACAAATCAACAAAATATTAATTTTGCCGCTAGGAAAAACTAATGCTTTTCTGGAGTATAGCATTAAAAACTTTTTTGCATCGTATCAAAATTGATTCGATGTAGGCGTTATTGCTAGACAACATGATCTAAACAATTCTTAATTTGAAAGTTACGATGACTAAGAAATGCACTAAGATTACTGCGTGTGTTGTATTTTCAAGCAAACTACAGTGTTCAATTTAAAAAGATTAGCATTTAAAATTTTAATTATTTTACTTTCGAAATTCAATTCTTGACTATTTCGTACAAAAGTGTTTAAATAAATTCAACAGATTTTCTGCACTTATTTCGATATAATTTACAGTCGGCTGTCTGGCAAAAGTAATTAAATTCGCAAGAAGAAAAATCATGAATAGCTGCAATGAATTAGACATCACAGTTATATTTTTTATAACGTAAACCAATTGTACACTTTAAAAGTAACATGAATAAACTTACTGTAAGACTCTAGGGTCTGACAATGAATTTAGTTATTTTTCCTTGCAAGATGGAAACTAAAGTTGGCCAATGTCTCAAAACTAAAGCACTGAACTTTGTGCCATTTCTCTGACCCTATTCATTTATCCAAAAATAAATGATTAGAGCGATTTAAGAATAATTATAAATATTTCGATGAAAACTGTCACAGAAATTTTAAAGCATAATTATGACGAAATTTCATACTATAAGTAATTCAAAATTACCTCATTTAAATTAACCATTGCAAAAAAGTGTTAGATGTTTATGATTACACATATAACAGCATAAAGTCGTACAGTTAATTGCACATTACATTAGCCATGTCTTTTGGTTCCTCCACTGCATACTAAACAGCAGAAACCACTGCTTTGCATTTGTTAATTAAGTTGTTTTGTAGTCACCTTTGAATGATTATTAGGAATAATTACGTTTAATTTGCAATACAACTGACATTCAGAATTAAAAATACAACACAAGAATCGTAATAACATATTCATTTAATTTTCTTTAACAGATATTAAAATTTTATAAATTTGCATTATAATAATGCTAATTTCAAATAAATGAATGAAATACCGAGTTGTTAACTTTATTAATTGGTCTCAGATGTATTTAGTTTGTACATTAGCATCAGGTTTACGAAGTAAAATATTTTTAGAAAAATGAATTAAGGAGCGTTAAGGTTTAAAAAAAATTGTCCGAGTAGCAGGCAAATACGAATATTCGCTTGCTATTATTTGTACGTTTGAAACTGCTGATAGCTGTATTAAACTGCTGATTTATTCTTCATTATTTTTAATTTTTCACTTATTACTATGCCTCTAACGTTCAAAATTGCTGATGATATGAAGCAAAAGAGCTCCGTAAAGCTACAGATTGCTTGCAAGAACACTCTATTTCTCTTATATTATCAATAAATCACATGTACTTTAAATGAAACTCTGACATATCAGGAGCTCCTGCGCAGCGCTATCTGTTCAATGAATAAAAAGTATGTAAAAAATTGATGTGCATTACACGTTGCAGTATCCCCCACCCCCTATTGTTTTTATAGTTAAAGATTTTTTTCACTTTCCTAAAGCTTTGTGTTTGTTTTAGATCACTCAAATCTACTGTCATTTTTGATTAGTATAAGCGGGTCACTTAACCCTATTTAATTTCATTGAATAACTTCTAAAGCAATGTCACACGACCTTGATCTTTGCTTTAAAATTCATCGGAAATTTTCAGTCTTATTTTTTGCCATAAAAAAATAATAAAATTCTTTCAAGAACCTCAAGTAGTTAGAAAATGTATCCATCTTCCAAACTTTGACATAAGAAATACACCATATCTGCAACGCTATTACACTAAGGATAAACTTTCCCTTTAATACCTTTTCACAATAAAACGATCTAAGATCTACGATAATCATGGTAGCTCAAAAAATTTGCAAGTTGTTTTCTAAAATTAAATTCAACTTTGCAAAGATTTGTCCTGAATTTGCTTGGAGAAATTAATTGTAAAAGTAGTTCGCCATTTTCCCTGCCCCGTTCACCAAAATAATTCATTTCTTTCGGAGAAAAAATGATTGAATGGTGGAAGTAAAATCGATTATTGGAATTAAAACTTTCTGTTGTAAATAAACTATGATTTTAGATGCTAAAAAAAAGCATTGCCTTTAAAGTAGTAAATTTCCGCCCTAATGTAATACGTCGCCAGCTTTGTCACATTATCCAGAGACTGCTAATTTTACTATAGCTACTAGTTTATTTAGCTCTATTAGCTTTTATTACTACATGAGTAAAAAGCAACTTTTTTTGACTTATAAAAAAAACTTTGATTGCTTAACAGACATAAAATAAAAGTAGTATGGTGTCCACATGTTTTTTTTTTCAAACCAATAGCAATAATATAGAAATAGCCAAGAATTCATTTATTTTACGTGCAAAATATATTTATGGATTTAAATGCAGTTTCAAATTTTCAGTAGCAACTTTTAATCCTAATATTAGGAAATATATGAGATATCCTGAGGGTTTTTAGTTGTAGATCACTGTAATAAAGTTTGAAGAAAACTTTCTTACCGTAAAGTAAAATGATGAGTTTCTTTATCATGGTGAACTAGCGGATGCAATGCGGCATTTACGAATAGATCAATCAACACGTAAAAATCTCCTGTTATTTATCTAGAAACATACTGCAATGCTCTGCTTTTTCTCAGAAAAATTGTTGAGATAACAATTCAACGCCACCTTTTTCTAAAGTAGTTATCTATGAAGAAAATTTCATTTATTGTCTAGTAAGATTAAGAATGAGCAACGAATGGAAACAAAGCAAAATACGGTGAACTCTCACTTATACGCCACCTCATTTATGCGCCTTTTTCACTTATACGATGATTTTAAATGGTCCCAGCACATTCCATAGCAAAATAATGATAGTATCATTCGTTTATGCGTCGATTTATAGATAAATATTTCACTTATGCGCCAAATTTTTCCTAAAATTTCATTTTTTTTTATTTATTTTCTTTAAGAAATAAGCATTTTTCTTCACTTTCCTCTTGAATATTTCGCCTTTATTGCTCACGGAAGACATTTTTTCCGCATGAACTAGAGTTTGGAGAGGGACAATTATCCATTATGCATCGTTTTAGAGGAAACAGTTTGTGATTAGGTATGCTACAATCTTTGTTTTCTCTTTATCATTATAGTTACGTTACAGTAATTGCCAAACCGTACTAATATGTCCCTTTTGTATAGAAACTTCTTATTCATTCTCTCATTCGAACCTATGTTGCGTTTTAGTCCTGGGGGCCTGTTAATGGGCCTATTCGCTTATACGTCTCTCTCACTTATGCGCCTTTTTCTATTAGTCTCTTGGGCCGGCGCATAAGTGAGAGTTCAGTGTAAAAGGAACTTCTTTGTTTTACACTTAAAAAAAAAACATTCTGTAACGTTACAAGTTAGATCCGTGCAACAGTCCTAGACTTAGTGGGTTTCCAGTTTTCGGTGAAAATCAAGTGTCTTTCCAGATTTTCTACAAGTTGCTTGAAAACAGACTCTTTGCTGTTATGAAAGATACTTTTACCTATTAGTGTGAAAATATATTAGTCTATAGATTCTTTATTAAGTGTCTTTGCCTGCAGCACAATTACAGGCCGTCCAGATTAACTGAACCCCAAATTAGAGCGAAATGAAATCCCTGGACAGTGTAGTTTTTTCAGGAATTGCAAGCTAATAAAATGTTAGCAACTCTGCATTTGCTTAGGCCACACTTGCCTATGCTTTAGGAACGGTTCTGGTCAATAAGGATGGTAACAAGATATTACTAAAAACGTAATCAAATGTAAATTTTCTCTCAAGGTTCCTGATTCATTTCAAAACAGTGATTGGCTTCTATTGGGAACTTTTTTAATTTCTTCAGAAAGATTCAGGTGCATCTCATGTAGATTACTAATTTTTATCGGAAAACTTTCCTGCTTTTTTGCCGGATATAGTATTGGCAGAATTTAAGCATATTAGCTGTCCATTATTTTCCACAAATATTCTAATAAACAATCTCGGTTGCTCAATGTCTAAAAACCAAAAGTGAAATAAAGTCATGTGATTCCTGACTTTCATGTCATATAGTAGCAAGTTCATTTAAAAATGCGGGTTTTAACCGCACGTTTTTGTATAGGCTACATGATAAAAGCTTGGATTAAGTTCTTCCTCATAATTTAAAAGACATTTTGCTGCTATTCCCTTTTACAGATTTTTGTTGATCGCTCAAGGATAGTTATCAGCGAAATTTAAAATTTTGTTCCCGCAAGATTCTACTTATCAGAGCTAAAACATTATTTTTTTTAAATATAAGGGCGATTATCTGTAAACTCGTCTCTTTTCCCACGAAATCTGTCTGGGCATGGTTTTTGAAATGTTCGTATAATTATAAAACAAAATCAGCTCAGAAAATGAATTTATTACTTTGGTTTGAAAGCGGGCCAATTGAAATTTGTGTTTTTCTGATAAATCATGGTAGTAGGTAAGTCCCCTGCCTCGTATAACTAGGCAGGGAACTGTATCACGTGACTGTGTTTTTGCTCTTTGTTGCGCAATATCTGCAAAACTATTGGAACATAATTAGTTACGAGACTACCTATAAATTTAGGCACAAATCGTAGACATAAAAACGAATATGTTTCATAATTTAAATAATTGACATTAATAAACCCACTTCCTAGAGGACTGTTTTCTCAACAATCCTGATGCATACTTTCATCACAAATGTGACTCTCAACCTGAAAAAAGTATAGTTTCAACACCATTCTCAGCAATTTCAGCAAATTCACACTGATTACTCTAAACTTCAGGAAAAAAAACATTTGCAAGAGTAACAGATTTTTTCTATTGGAACTTTCAATTTGTGGCAGGGGACTGTTTGAAAAATCTCCGGACAGAATTCACATGACAATTTTAAGTTTTAGAAACATGTAATTAGACCTATTTCATAAAAAATATATAGTTGCATTATTCTATTTTTAGATATTAATTGCCAAATTTAGTTAATAGGTTTTTTGAAATATTGCCTTAAGTACTAAACTATTGTATTGAGACAGCCAGGAGACTGTGTTTTTTTGTGCTTAGATAATTTCTAGAAAAAAAAATTGTGTTCGCTCCAAATACAATTGGGCTACAAAGTATTAATGCTTTACTTGTATTAAGAACGATAATTACTTTACTACACTTTATTATTTTCAAAATACTGGATCCAGGCAGTCAATTACGAGTTTACAGAGAATCGCCCATAATAGCATTTTTTAATGTTAAAGAGCTATGTATTCTCATTTTTCTAAACTTTTTCTCCCGCGGAGGTAGGGCTTTCTTTCTTATGACAGCAGACTTGGTGTTGCCGTAAAACGGACTTTTAGTAGCTGTTTTCCTCTTGAGTAAAGAACAAAACGTCGCTAGATCCAAAACTTCTTAGGGTGTGATAGTATAGGAAACGAAGGATCAAATTATTATTTTTTTTAAGATAAAAAATCAAATTACGAAAGTTCGTTGATTGAGCTATTTTTGAATCTAAAAGCCTCAAGTATCCTTGAAAAAATTTTGTAAATAGTTGTTACTTTTATGCTTTAGTACGGAAAATTTAGATATGCATATTTTGCAGGCAAAAATTGCAGCAGCATCGAGGCAGATAAGCTAGTTTCGTTTTTATTTTGCTATGGATGTGCTTAGCTCTATTACCTGCTAGAACTGTGATTTTGATCCAGTGTTTAGCGTATTTGGATGTAAATCCGTGATTTACCGTAATGCTTTGGTGTTTAATGATATTTTCTTAATTGCTGTAATGGTTTTAGAAAAAGTTAACGATATTATTGCACATACTTGGTAGTAAATTTTCTGTGCTTTCTTTAGATTACGTCGCCATTGAAGGACAGTTCGAAGCTGTGCCGAACTCGAAAAACATATTCAAGTAGGAAAGAAATAGCACATATTTCGTTATAAAAGAAAGGAAATTTTATTTAATAAAGGTCTTGAAATGGCTAATAAACTTTTTTACACAAACATAACATTTTCTTAACAAGAAACTATGCCAAAATCCTTCAATTGCTTGCACGTTTGCTCACAAAGGGCCACATTGATGCTTGTTCTTGGAGCGTAAAGGGTTCTGAGGACTTCCACAGCCTGTTTATTGCATTCTTTTTGCACCACTTCCTCCACGCATGTCTCGTAATTACTGATACCTGTTGCACATCTGTAAAATACGAAAAATGCATTCAAATAGAGAGACATACATCTGTCAATTTTTCAAATACATGGTGTCCGATTTAAATATGGCGAATTTGAATAGTAGATTTTTTTTTTTTTTTAAGTTTAAACGTTAAACGTATATTGCTGGAATTTTGAAGCTGAATTCTTAGGGCCAAGATCCACATTTACGTAAAGCAGGAAAAAAAAGCAGAAACCTAAAATGAATTAAATGGTATTCCTATGAAGGTACTCGGATTTTCGGTTTCGGTCGCGTTTTCTGCTAATGTGGAGCAGGGTCCTTTATTGTTCCTATGGAAAGTACCCGATTTTCGGTTTCTGCTTCGGTCGCGTTTTCTGCTGATGTGGAGCAGGGCCCTTAGGATTTACCAGCCTTTTGCTCTTGAAAGGAGCACATATTTGATGGTAATGTAATTTAAAAAGTGCCTCTTTCATTCTCGAAGTGCGATTTTCTTTTCTCGGGTCTGACGCATTTGCGCTTCTTATGAGGACATAAAGAGAAAAACTGTGTCTCGTCAAACAAAGACACAAACTGCTATCTGGTAAACAATGCAAAACAAAAATTTGTAATAGCAGTGCAAAGAATGTTTCGAACAGTTTATAAAAGAAATCCACTTCAGGATAAGAGTATTGAAACATGATACAAAACTTTTCTTCGGCAGTTATTAAAAAAAATCAGTACACTTCCTCGTGAGTATCTCAAGTCTTACAAAAGTTTCATTGAACTCCCTTAGTAGCTTAGTGGCTGTCTTAGTAGCCGTAGAAAAATGTGTGCCATTTTTAATGTTCTTATTATCGGGTGGGTTTATTTTATGTACAATTTGGAGCGTTTTTTGCACTGTTATTACGAATTTGCATACTAGGGAACGAATTCTTTATTGTATACTAGAGCACAATTTGTATTTGTGACTTCGTTAGGGGGATGTAATTTTGCCCTTTGTTCCTTCATACAAACAGCAGATACTTCAGATGTGATAAACAAAATTTACTGCCTAATTCTAAGTATTTAACTGCCAAATTTTGCGAATATCGGCTTTGTAACACTGAAACTTATTTTTAATCGACTGTTCAACTTCTGAACGTTTGATTCGTACACCCTGTATATCATACATTGAAAATACTTTATGGGAAAAAATAATTTCAAACAGTTAGCATTATCAACGCATGTGGCACTTCTTGAACAGCTATTGTTAAACTCCAGGTACCGTTTCAAGCCACGAAGAAAAGTTTAAAGTAGTACCCCAGAGGTTTCTTCGTGGTGGTTTACTTTGGATTCGGAATCCAACGCCTTACCGATCAATTCACCATGGCGTTTTTGTGAAACAACTAATACCACTTTAGTTACTTGTATCCTTCGAGAAGATCAAGATTAGCGGGGAAATTTTCAGTTACATCGCTTTTATTTAAACGATTAGATAAAATCCTGTATCGTGGAAACATGAAATGATTTTGTTACAATTTCAAAACCAGACTTACTTAAAATCTTTGATGTAGAAATTGATGTGATCCATGCATTTACTGTCCATCTTCGCAATTTTCTCGTTCAAGCAAGAAATGTGTTCCAAATATTCTGAAAAGGGAAACGAGTTACTAAAACTAGCTGTCGTGGCCGTCACGAAACTTTCTTCTATATCTATCTTATGAATTCCGGTTACAAAATAAAATACGTACTCGCCAGAATAATTGGAGACAGCAGCTCCAATTTCCCAATTATCGTAATAACCCGGCAAATGCAGAATCAATGAGCGAAATTGGAAATCATTGCAAAAGCCTTGTTTAGATTAATTGCAAACATTTTATTTTTAGTAAAAAGAAATTGGCAATAGTTAAAAATTTCAAATCATTGAAAGTTTTCAGCTGTTTTGATAATTAAATAGCGTGAAAGCGATTTTTTAATGAATTAATTTTTCGCATTGTTGACTAAGCGCAAAAATCACCCCACCCTCCCCTGGGGCGATTGGCGCCAAAATTTAATCGATGCTTGCTTCCAGAATGAGTTAGTGTTATTCCAAATTTCATTCAAATCGCAGCAATATTTCCCGAGATACAGTAGGTGCAATGACAAAATAAGCACTTTTGATTGCTCCACCCCCTTTGAGATATTGACACACAAATTGAATCAGCTTTTGTACTCAATAGGGTCTACCTATGAACCTATTTTCGTTTGATTCTGCCGGTTACTTTCTGAGATATAGCAGTCACCCCCACGCAGAACACGTGCGATTGCTCCACCCCCTTCGAGATATTGACAAACAAATCAAATCAACACCTGTACTCAGTAGGGTCTACCTATGGACCAATTTTCGTTTGATTCCGCCGGTAACTTCCTGAGATATAGCAGTCACTCCCGCGCAGAACACGTGCGATTGCTCCACCCCCCTTCGAGATATTGACAAACAAATTGAATCAGCTCCTGTACTCAGTAGGGTCTACCTACAAACCAATTTTCGTTTGATTCCGCCGATTACTTCTTGAGATATAGCAATCACCCCCGCGCAGAACACGTGCGATTGCTCCACCCCCCTTCAAGATATTGACAAACAAATTGAATCAGCACCTGTACTCAGTAGGGTCTACCTATGGACCAATTTTCGTTTGATTCCGCCGGTTACTTCCTGAGATATAGCAATCACCCCCGCGCAGAGCACGTGCGATTGCTCCACCCCCCTTGGAGGAATTCGCTAAACAAAGTCAGGTGCACCAGTTCACATGGTGGTACATATGTGCAAAAATTTTTGTTCGATTTCATGCAGTAGTTTTTGCTCTAGCGCGGCCACAAAAACTGGTCACACACATACAGACTCACACACAGACAGACAGACACACAGACAGACACACAGACAGACATTTTCCAAAAATGGTCGAAATGGACTCAGCGCACCTCAAAACGTGCAAATCCGTCAAAATTCGACATTCGAAAATTTTCACGAAACCAATACTTTCTTCTATATATTAGATATAGAAGAAAGTAATAAAAAGGAGATGCACACATTATTGGTAACAATATTGGTTGCATATCAAGTAAAAAAAGGTTTGGTGTTGCCCTGATTTCAACTATTTATCACTTCAGACTTCAGATCTGAACTGCAGATGCTATGGTAACACGTTAGCTTTAGTTCTCAAAATTATTTTTATCTATTAATAGCATAAAAAAGTATCTGTTCTGAGGTTCTTATAAATTTACATATTAGCCGCGGTCGATCATTATTCCCGAAACAAAAACCGTTGCCTAATGTCCAAGACCAATTACGGCAGCTTTTGCGAGAAAAAAGCTTACCCATCGAAAACATAAAACGTACAAAAATGAGTAGTTTGTTGAAACTGTCCTCGCTTTTCAGGCGAGCCGCCTTGTCGGCGAGTTGTTTATTTAAACGTTCCCTACTACTTTAAAGGCGACGCGCCTTGGTGACGAGTAGTTTGTAGAAACTTTTCTCGCTGCTTTAAAGGCGAGTAGGTTTTTTTTTTTTTTTTTTTAACTTTCCTCACTACATTAAAGGCGAGCCAACTTGGCGGCGAATAGTTTGTTTAAACTTTTCTCAGTACTTTAAAGCCCGTGCAACGCCGGGCCGCATTTAAGCATACCGTACTCGATTTTAGACATGCGAAAGGATGCGCGCTATCATTGGTCGAATCTTCATGTCAATCAATCGCCTATCGCCGCGCATAGATTTTGAAGTACCGGAAGTGAAAGAAAAATGTCACAACCGAGTGTAAACGCCGTGTTAGAAGGGGCTAAAGTGCTGGTTAATTGTGGCTTTTTATGTTCATTAAAGTGTTTAAATATTAAAGTATCACTATTGGAAACAGACCAGGTGAAAAAAATACCGTTTTTCTCCTGTAAAATTAATTGCAAAATTCTAAACGAAAAAGTTGTTTTGATATTTGTATCGCAGCCAAAAAAAAGTTTTATTAGAAACACATTTTTAAAATTGCAACAGAAAGAAATAAGTCTTATATACTAAAAACAATTGTTAGAACTGTATTTTAACACGTATTCAAAATGGCAACAAAAAGAAATAAGAGTCTTGGAATTTTAAATAGTTGAAAAATTTAATTAACCTTTTAATTCAAAATGACAACGGAAGGAAATAAATGTCTTGGAATTTTAAAAAGTACAAAAAAATTAATTAACGTTTTAATTCAAAATGGCAACGGAAAGAAATAAATGTCTTGGAATTTTAAAAAGTGCAGAAATTTAATTAACGTTTTAATTAATATCTCAGCTAATTAAAGTCTCAGCCAATTACGCGGTAGGTCTTATTGTTCTCCTTGGAAAATTTCGAATGCTACGTCATTCGATACTCTACTGTCAGCGGTTTTTGAGGAATTCAAGCTTCAGACGGACAAACAGACAAGAGCAGATTTTAATAGCATTGCTTACTTTTTCGAACATTCGATTTCAAAAACAAAGCAAGGTGTTATATGACGTCATAAATGAAGAATATCTGGTAAAAAGCCAGCCGTCAGCTATTTTGAACCACTGGTGACCCTAGATTTGCAAAACTGAAAAATCTGATCCAAAATGCTGGCTCGTCTATATAGTGGCCTTGCTTAGATAGACTTGTTCACTTCTGACATCGAGAGCGAAAATAAAACAGCGACTGATTATCTTTTAAGATTAGTTTTCTTAAGAGAAAGAATGAGTCAAACGTAAGAAAAAAGAGCAATCCGTCTCATGACTTCTACCATGCTCTTTAAGAAAAATAGGAAATTACTCAATTGGCTGCTTTTACATTTTGTGGGAAATGAAAAAAATATATATATGATAATTTGAATCAACAGCAACAAAATACACTGTAAAAAATGAACTGTTGCTATTACAGAATAATACTGGCACCCGAGGTTCCAATTTAAAACTGCAAAATGCACATTAATAAACTGAAACTAACAATTTTACAGTTTTTTACTGTTAAGTTAGCAATTTTAGTTTATTGCAGTAAAATTTAACTGTATTATACTGTAAAAACAGCAGTATAATACTGGCAGCAGAGGTTCCAGTTTAAAACAGTAAAATGCATAATAATAAACTACTGAAATAGTTATTTTACTGTTTATCACTGTAAAATTAGCAATTTTACAACTTGCTACTGTAAAAGCAGGAATTTTACAGTTTATAATTGTAAAATTAGCAATTTTCACAGTTTATTACGCTAAAACTAGCTGTATTATACTGGAAAAACAACATTCATTTTTTACAGTGTTTGAAACCTCAATTGCAAACACATTCTGTCTATTCAAACTTTATTTAAAAAGTAAGCAAAACTTTTCAAGGAAATGGAGAATAAACCTTATTTTACATACCTGATCTAAATTTATTCGATTTGTCGCACAACGAAGTGTAAAGGTTTTTATGCCCAATAAGGCCTTCCTTGTAATGTTTATAGACAGTATGAGGACATCGGTTGACAAAATCAATGCCACAGTCTAATTGCTCAAGAACATGACTGAAAGAGAAATTATAAGTGAAGCATAAGCAATTTAGTTCGTCTATTATATGGTGAGTAAATGCATCTAAATGTGAGTAGGGTCCTATCACAACTCGTGACTGCGAAAAACATTATTTGTATTCAAGATGTCAAAATTCATGTATTCATAGTATTTATTTTTTTATTTATTTGTTTATTTATTTTTTAATCATCAAAAAAAAAAAAACTTTGCGTTTAAACTAAGCACTACAAAAATCTTCAATAGTTACATGACCTTTCTTTTAATCCCCATAAAAATTACTGTTGCATTAAAACGAAGCTAACTCGAAGACGGCTGATAAATGAAAGTTTCTCTAAAAACTACTTAACAACCTTCAGGCTGCTAATGCACTATTTGCAGTATTTCGATGAGGACAGCGAACTATATGCCTTTCTTCTCCCTTGTGTAATGTATTTGCCTTGGTCTGGCTATAAGATGTTTTGTTTGTACGTATTGGCAACAATGCGTGTTCCTGACCACTGATATTTAAAATTTGGACTTGCAACTAAATTAGTCATGTTACGAATAAAGCATTAGTTTTATAAGCAATGCAATTTATTTATGCATATAAAACACCTTGCATATTATTCTATTCTACATATAGAACCCATTTCCAAGAGGGAAGAAGAGCATATACAATACGTAGAAGATAATCATATGGGATGGACTCAAATTCACCGCCTCATAATCGCGTGCAGACAGCTGCATGACGATTTACCTCAAGCATTGGTACTGTCTGATTTTCTTCGATAAAACCTTCCGCGTATTTACGCATGCGTCAGGTCTTCTCTGATCTTACTAAAATAGGGGTGATAGGTTAGATAACAATAAAGAGAAGAATAACAAGAAGCATTTTGAGTCATGTGAAACAACGTAGAGCTATCCTAATTTCAAATTTAGTTAGTTGAATCTGTCAAAAGGATAGCAAAAATGTAAGTTTTAAATTGAAAACTTCGAAAAGTTACCATTCTCAACCCATCACCCCTTTTTTAAGTGGAATGGTTTGCGAGTGCTAGTCGCCGTTTTCACGGACGGACAGTATACTCTGCTGTTTTGAGTAGTTCCACTGATATACCGCGCAGGTAAGAAATGTCTATCGAAGTATCATCACATTACTGTAACACAAATGCCGCAAAAGCGACTATTTTTGAGACCTTTTTATATTAAAAGCTACAAAAACAACTATTTATAGTAGCGAAAATCAATGATAGTCCTGTAAAAATAGTTTTCATAGTGTTTACATACCTTTTACACGGTGTTTGCTATCTTTTTTATGCAAATTAAAAACAGAAGACATTGGTCGTTTTATGCAGATAAAATTATTGAAGAAAATGTTACCCAAAATTGAAGGGGCAAGTGAATAAAAGTGATATGTGACAATTTTGTAAATTTCTAGTAAAAACTTTCAAAAAAAATGTTGTGTTTTTTTTTTTAATGAATTTTTCTCAACATGTAAAACGGAGTCATATTCTTTTAGCACATTGAGAGATTCTATTAATTAGAAAATGAAAAACACAACATTTTTCTAAAGCCTTTTCTAGAAATTTAAACTGCCACATATCACCTTTATCCACTTGCCTCTTCAATTGTATGCCAAAATTAAATTCAATTGTTCTTACTGACATATCTCCGTTAACTGATCTTCGTCGCCTGCGAACAGTTGTCCTATATGCATAAAATCAAAATTTCCTCCCTCAGGGACGCATTTGTTGGCATCGTCATCGGTACATGTTGGAGAGGCGATTACGCATCCGACCACTACAAAAGAATATAATTATTACAATATTTGACTTACGTAATAAGAGTACAAAGTAGTTAATTAAAGGCGGGTTGGGGTACATTGGGCTCTGTTTTAATTGCGGATCCAGAAAATTTCCAGAGAGGCCCGATTGATTTTATTTTCATACTTACCCATTTTTTTCGCCATGCATCCTTGTCAACACATGTTGATTACAAATATTTTGGTCTTCCATTTTGAAAAATTTCCAGATCATAGCCCCCTAACCCCAGCACCCTATCCCTTAATATAATCGAAGATCAACTGAAATTACCTTTTTAGCCTACTTTCCCGTTAAAAATAAAAGAAAGACGAAAAAAGTATTAAAAGTAGCTTAATGCATCTAAAAAATATCGCCAAGTCCAAAAAATATCGCCAAGTTAAAAAATATCGCCAAGTCCAAAAAAAATATCGCCAAGTGAAAAAAATAAAAAGGTAAAATGAATATCGAAAAATTAAAATTTTGAAAGTAGGGTATTGAGATGGGGAATTTGTGTGTCGGTCGGTCGGTCGGTCGGTCGGTCTGTCTGTCCCCCCCTAATAACTTTTGAATGAACAGTCCGATTTGGACAAACTTTTTTTTGTTGGAAAGATCTCGGCGAGTACAGCTCATTCCCATATTTGATTTTTTGATTTGAACAATTTTTGGTTCAAATTTGAGCCGTTCAAACAACCGGTCCCGCGATACTAACTTTTTAATGAACAGTCCGATTTGAACAAACTTTTTTTCGTTGGAAAGAACTTTTCAAGGATACTTCATTCCCGTATTTACATTTCCGATTTGAACAATTTTTCGTTCAACATTGAACCGCTCAAGCAAGCTGTCACCCCTAATAACTTTTGAGTAAACAGTCCGAAAAAAAAATGACTGACTGTGCAGACGATTTTTTGTTTATTTATTCATTTGTTTTATTGAATTTATTATTATTATTATTATTATTTTTGGCAGACGATTTTTTTTGTAACAAAAATCTTTCATTCACGAGGGCATTTTATTCTTTATTTATATTTAACAACTGGCAACGGATTAAAAGTGAAATTCGAGACATTTTATCAACGGACGAGTTTTTTTTTCTTTTTTTTTTTTTCTTTCTTTGATAAAATGTGTTTTGATGTACTTTGTACTTTTAATTTTTTTTTTGAAAACAATTGAGGAATTTTTCTACGGAAGAACTGTAACAGTTACATTCTTTAAAAGGTGCGACAAAACTTTATTTATTCATTTATTTACTTTTTATGTGTCTATTTCATCTGATGAGAGGGGTATATTTTGCTTTTAGAAATCAGCTTCAAGTGCTAAAAAGGTATGTTTGACATAATTTTTAGTCTTAGATAATCAAGAGAATAATGATCAGATGCTAGAATGCCGATGTCGATGTACGGGAAAGTAGGCTCGTTTAGTTCTTGACAGAACTTCTTGTTTGAACTTCAAAATCTAAAAACTGCTGGAAAAGAGTCCAACAAGAGAGAAACGATTGCCACCATCGTGCCTCCCTTGAATCCGCCCTTGATCCGCTGAATAACAGTAGGTTTTTGATGCCTTATACAAAAGTTTCGAATCAAAGAAAAAAAGTAAACTTAGTAACTTCTTTTATCTTGAGCATCATTAATAAACTAAAATGTATCTTTGTTTTCTAAAATAAGACATAACATTTTTTTCAGGAATAATTCTTTAAAAAAAAACGCATGGGTGTCCCACTTATCCCATACCGTAAGGTAAGTGAGTCGCCCACCTTATATTTCAATGTAACTCACGCTAATCTAAAAAACAGGGTGCACAGATCTTGCTTGTTAGGGAAGATAAATTTTTACCGTGAAATATTTTAGCTATTTTATCCATTTATGGGACATTTACTGATACTTAAATTTTTTGATGGCAAATTATAAAACAAAAAACAAAACAATTAAATCTGAATTTATTAAAAACCTACAGGTATGTATTATACTTGTATATTCAAAGTAGTGTAGAATGAACATAATGCACTTAAGATCAATATTGGGTAAATTAGCAAACGTTATTATAAGTTGAAAAGAATTCGAAACAGAGGACAAATCGTTATGACTTCAACCTCAGTTATAGTTCCGATATCATCTGTATCAGGCCAATAAAAAATGGCACTGTTTCTGAAAATTTAGCAAAATTCTTGCAAATTTGGCAGTGCTTCTTGCAAATTTAGCAGTTTTTTTTTTCATTTGCATTCAACTTCCAAAATCAAAGCCACATAATGCATTATGGTTTTCCTCTCATACAAGTGTCACAAATACATTGTTGCCAGCTTTTGCAATTTTTGTAGCTCTACTATCCTTTCCATCTAGATCTTCATAATTATCTTATTTTTAATCATAAACATTTCTTCATCAGAGGTGCTCTTCGTCTTAAAATCGTCACTTCTAGGAGGAGAACCACTTACTCCATAGCGAGGGGATTAACTTGCCCAATTAGAAAAAAATGTACGGGGTAAAAGTAACCCCCGTCTTAAACACTAATTAAATACATGTTGCGTGAAAATTCCTATTGCAGTATGCACTTTAGGTTAAATTGTGCTTGGAAGTGTGTAGATTTAATGTGTTTTTGTCGAATTTAATGAACCTAAAAAAATAATAAAAACTATCTTAGAAACATTTTTTTGAAACATGTTGCTTAAACTCCCTTAAAAAATTCCGCAAACCTTTTTTGACATAAGTTTTATAACTAAGAAAAAAATTCCATGAAGTCTAACTATATGCAACACCAATCACTGAGATGATATGTGACATGATCAGTGTAAAAAATTATAAATGCCATATACATATTTCCGTTATAGGGAGGGAGGTGATCCACTTACCCCAGTGACCTGGATTCCCAAACCAACCCTATCTGAGAAGTCAAAATTAGGCGGTATTATCTGGTCAAAGAACCACACGAATAGTACAATAATGAAAAAAATCAAGGAAAGCAATAGATCAAAATAGCAAAAAACTATTTGAAAAAGCAATGTATAAAATCACCTATGTTGATTAGATTATACCAGAGAATTATGCTCTTAGAAAAAATAATTAAGAAAACTATTAAAAAAACTTTTCTTTCAAATTTAAGACAAAAATAAATCTTACCAGAAAGCAGAACTATGAGCATTATTCCAGTCATGATGAAAGACTAAAACTGAAGAAGTTAACTCTGCAATATTCAATTTTTAAAGAATTGTTTATCACCAACTCACGATATAATGTTCTTTTATCAAGCAGATACAGCCGTGATAGCATCCATTTTAGAAAAACATATTGTTTTGTTCGCATTTAAAAAAACACGTTAAATTAAAATAAAAGATAAAAAGATACGATGCTATTCAGTGAAGAAAAGGCAACTATTTTATATTTAATTCTTTCTAGATTTTCAAGGTACAGCTACAGTAGTCCCTCGCCACCTACCGCTTTGATTTTTGCAGCTTCACTCCATCGCTGTTTCTTTTTTTTTTTTTTTTTTTTTCGCAAAATAAAATCATTTGTCTTTTAGTACGCTCTTGTAATTTTTTTTCATGCAGAAGCGTAACAAAATATAGTTGCGATCTTCAACGAGGCTTTAGCAGAACCAGTTGAGAGGCATGAAATCGCCGGAGAAAGTATAGATAATCGCTATCTAATTTCAACCGTTAAACACTAATTGGAAAGTGTGTATCGCTATTAAGGTAGATTGGGGGAATACAACGTAGTTTATGACTTTATTATACTAGCAGTACCCGCACGGCGATGCCCGTGCAAAGGAAGTCAACTGAATAAATATAAATTCACTCCAACCTTCTGAAGTAAAATTATTATATTCTTCAATTTAAATTTGCTCCACGACCTTTTAAACTCCCCCAAAAATCATGTTAAAGTTTAAAACAACAAAAAGCCATTCAGTTAAGTGACATGAGATATTAATTATTCAAATTTAGTCAATTTTCAAGTCTTAGCTGTATGCGCAAATTTAAAGTACTATGTAACTTCAGTGACAAAAGAGCAGTTTGTCTGGAAAATGGACCAAGTGTTTCAGCTTTGCGTATAGAGTTAAGCCTTAAAAATTGGCTAAATTTGAGTAATTAATATCTTCTGTTCTAATTAACGGAGAGAAATGTGCCCAAAATTTTCTTTTTTAGGAAAAAACCTTTCCAGCGATGTATAATGTTATGAGGTGGGAGAAAGTTTCCTCCCCACAATTATGCCGGACACACCAAAAATGAGACTAATTAATTAATTTAAAAATAGCTAATTCGAAATTCAGAACTCGGCGTTCGAGGTGCAGTTTACTAGGATACGTTCAAATTTTGTGCCAAGTTTCAGGTCTGCAGGTGCTGTGGGGGCTTCCAGCCATCAGTTACAAACAAACAGATCCCGTCATCTTTTTATACAGGGTGTCCACCCCAATCGTGGACCAATAGCTAATTTCTAAACCGTTAGAGATAAGCATATAGTTTATTTAGGAAAAAATCTCCAAATTTCGAAAGGAATTTTGGGTCTATTCAATGTTTTTCAAAAAATCAAATTTTGAAAGAGTTACGAAATTTAAATTTTTATACAGCCCCCCAGTCCTATCAATCATATTTAGTAAAACATTCTTGACACTGTAACGTTTAAAACTAAAAAAAAATCACTCTTCTACCACAAAAATTGACCGAGTTATGACGTTTTGAAAAATCAAGATTTTGCATTATTTCATGACGTCATCGAGCGATCGCTTAAGGGACCGTATGCGAAATCCTTCAAAATCTTGATTTTTCAAAACGTCATAACTCGGTCAATTTTTGTGGTAGAAGAGTGATTTTTTTTTAGTTTTAAACGTTACAGTGTCTAGAATGTTTTACTAAATATGATTGATAGGACTGGGGGGCTGTATAAAAATTTAAATTTCGTAACTCTTTCAAAATTTGATTTTTTGAAAAACTTTGAATAGACCCAAAATTCCTTTCGTAATTTTGAGATTTTTTCCTAAATAAACTATATGCTTATCTCTAATGGTTTAGAAATTAGCTATTGGTCCACGATTGGAGTGGACACCCTGTATATAGATAAAATAGGACATTGACTTTATTTTTAAAAATTAAATTTATCCTCAAAATATGGACTTTTGTGATAGGTAAAAGAATACATACAGACTTTGACAAAAGCAATACAGACTTTGACAAAAGCAATACAGACTTGACAAAAGCAATACAGACTTTGCTTTTGCAATACACCCCTTTCGCTTAAAACAATATTTTACAATGATTACATTTCAATGATTACACAAAACCCTTCTATTTCACTTCCACAACTGTTGAGAAAGATGCCGTACGGCAAATTGCTGTAGGGGGAGAAGCTGTTCACAACTTTTTACGACAATTGCTGCATAGAATGTATTTCATCGAATCGTTTTTTTCCGACGGTTCGACGTAGTTCTACTATTGATCCAAGTTAAAGCAGCACCAGGATGATAATCCTCGTACCATTCATAAACAGGGGCTTTTCTCCAGACAGTGTTTATATTAATCTTGTCCTTCGAAGCAATTTCCGAATAAGTAAGACAGCCGATATCTGTAGGGTCTTTAGGACAGCCTTCTCTTGTTAGTCCATTCGCAATTTCATTACCACTGGCGTTCACGTGAGAAGGAACCCACTGAAAGTAAATCTTGTTATTAGTGCTCAATAATCTCAATTGTTGGACAGTGCCACCAGTAGTTCTGTCTCCATGTTTCCACCATTCAGATAAGTGTTGGATAGAGTTTCGGCTGTCACTCAAAATCCACATGTCAGTATTGATATTCTCGTTGACACAGTACGTCAGTGCCTCTTCAATGGCTAGAAGTTCGGCGAGAAAAAAAGAGCAGTAGTCCGGGTTTCTTCTACTAATTCTAATGCCACTTCCATACCTGATGTAAACCCCGCTCCCATAGATAGCGCCATCACCCCTGCTTCCATCAGTATAGAACTGCAAAGCCTTACTGGGTATATCAGTTTTATCATGAACCGTATCATGAACGAAACCGTCTGAATTATTCGGCTGCTATACTTGCTAAGAACAAAAGAAAGGTGTCTTCTGACATGAATTAAAGTCTTTTTTAAAACTATGCGAATAAAATTTTGATAAGGAGCTATAAGCAAAGTGGAATGAACGCAAAGTCTGAATTTTCAAATAGGAACCCCTTCAGTTGGTTACATGATTAGCTGTGGGCGGCAAAAAGTAAGCTGGGTACCAAGCGGTATTACTTCAGGACCAGTAGAACAAAAGTTATGGACGAACAAAGATTCAGGGACCACCACCACATTCAAAATGCTACTTTCAAGGTTAAAATTTACAAAGAGTAGACAAATCATATTTTATCGAAGAAATGAACTAAAACTACTTGCTATAATTCGTTTGCTTTTTGTGATTAATTAAAAATTCTCGGGATTTGTTAAATTTATAATATATTGTGCAACTTAGGAGAAAAAATTCTACTGCTAGAGTTCAAGGAAAAAAATGCAACATTCTATCTTTTTGATTAAACAAAGATAGATGCATACTTTTATCTACGCACTAAATCAGGCAGCACATATCTTCTGGAGCGAGGTTACTTTTTAAAGGGCTTTGTATTTATATAAACTACTGTATTAGGATTGGCAGTAATGTTAAAACGGTTTCCCATAATTCATAGAAACGCCGAATCGTCACACATCATTCCGAATAAACTTCCAAGATGCCACTTTTTCCTGTGAAAATAAAGTATCTACGTAAACTCGTCTGAATTGCTGCATGTTGCATGAAAGCAGATTTGTCACTATTGAACAAAATATTGGATTGTCTACCAGTTTTAAAATGTACTCAGCATTTTTATTAACCATTTTGCTTTCAATGTATAGTTACTGTTGAAAACAAACTATTTTATAAAAACGCTGAGTATGCTCTGCAACTGGTGGATAAGCATATTCCCCTTTCTTTAAATAGAAATTCGCTGCTGTTGTTTCAGTTTGAACAATTGCATATGGTCCCTAAATTGGACAAAAAACGAATCTTTTACCATATCTTAAAAACTACTGGATATATTGAGCTCCCATTTTGGATACTCCTATGAAATCACTTCTAGATTGTGTCTCCATCAAAATATTGTATGGTTCCAGATCATCTTTTTTTTATATTAATTTCATAATTCATAAAAAATTCAAAATTTCATGTGAGATGAAGTAAAAGACGTTTTTATTGTTCGGTTAGCTCATACTTTGATATGAAAAAACAATCTTTGTCGTACCCAACGTGGTTTAAGTATTATATGCAAAAGTATTAAAGATATTTTTAACATTACGGGGTGGTTTTTTTCTCAGTTCAATTGTAAAGCAACGGCTGGAGCAAATTTTAAATGATTTGGTATACAATGTAAAATGATGATGCTGATCACAAACGTGTAATATAAAAGGGAAGTTTTTAAAGAAAATTTCAAAGTTGATGCCGATTTTTATACGCAGACGACCCCTTAATAACAATTTACCAATAGAAATTTATAGAGCACATTATTCCTGTTAAAATAACTTATTACACGTGTCTCTAGTGTTCATAGACTTCGAATAGGAGCTAGTGTTTTTTTTTTTTTTTTTTTCAATGACTGTACAACTATTAAAAACGCGATTTTTTTTATAAAACGAAAAATTGGCACGTGTAGTCATGTACAAGTGTCATATTTGAATGCATTACCTTTTATATACTTTCCTGTACCTCAAAAAGTATAGTAAGCACTAGGAATGGCACTTTTCAATGTGAAGAAAGGTTATTCTTTTGTTAGCCTTTAAAATAAAAAATGAGCAAAAATAATATGAAATGTGTATAAGGGCAGACATTCAGTATAATTGCCTTAGAAAAAAGTTGAATTAAGTTAATATTCCAAGCAAGAAACTTACACTGAAAAAATAACAGAATGATTGGTGGAGAAATTAGAATTGATGTCAACAGACTTGAGCTCAAAACCAGACAAACTCTGAGACATAAAATGTAATAAACCTACCAAATTACGTTTAAAGAACCATGTAACACCGTGGAATATGTTCCGCTGTTTGTAAAATCAGCTTGTGGAAAGGACTATGACTATACTAATACAGTTTTGATATACACGTAGGGTGGATCGAAAAAGTTTTTTTTTTTTTTTTTTGGAATTTCAAATCGGCCCGGGTGAGAAAAGTTGTCCAACAGGACCAAACAATTACCTGTGAAATTTGAAGTTGATCAGATAATACCTTCAGGGTCCGCAAGGAGGTCAAAGTTTATAAATTAAGCCCAAAAATCCATTTTTTCTACTTAACGAATACATTAATTTTTAATAATTTTTTAATGGGTCAGGATGAAAAAAGGTACCCAATGGGGTAAAATAGAGGACTAGGAACGTGAACGTGAATCTTTTGCAATGATACTTTTTTTTGTTTGGTCGAATACAAGAATGTCACTGAAATTGAAGCACAAATCAGCCAGCTGTGCCAATTGATAATTTATAAGAAACAAAAACCCCTGTTTATGTCCCTCAATTCTGCGGTACTCATCCCAAAATTAAAACAAAACTAGAGCCAAATACCGAATTCGGGAAAAGTCAAACGATGCGCTTTTTTTCCAATATATCATCTTGGTCATGTGGTTTATGTCGTTATTTCAATTGAGAACTGTCGCGCTGTGGGGCATTTAAACCCCACATTTCGTGATATACACAACCGAAGTTTCTGAGGAATCAGGAACTCCCATATGGCTGGATCTCATTTGCAGGTAAAAACATTAACACCCCAGTTTACGTCAAAATACCATTTGCTGCTTACTAAAATTTGAGCTTCTCAGTCTTAGACTAGAATTAGAGATTATTTACCTAATAATTTTTGAGATAAGGAACTAAATGTTCGACATTCTGATATTCTCGCACTCCTAAAATATCAACACCTTGCATTAAATGGTGTAAAAAGACGTTGCTTTGACAATATCAGAAGCACAAACATAATGATTTCCAACAATTAGAAATTTACGGAGTTCAACTTTGAACTGTACCGTGGAGCTGAGCTTGGAAACCTGCAGTTTGTGAACCGCATATGGCTCATTCGAATTATGATTGGACACTAGAGTATTTTAATAAATTTAAAATAATAAAAAATCTGCAAGAATACCATTTGTCAATGTTTTGAGTATTATTTTTCATGTTGATTGATTTTTCCTTCTTCGAAGTATATAATTTTGTTTGCTAAAATGAAATGAGATTGGTAGATAGCGAACCACAGGATCAGTTGCTTTTCGTGGCGTTTATGACTTGTTTTAATCGTTTGAAACAATTTTTCTGCACGTGGTCGATTTTAAAAGAGAAAGTAATTTTTTTCATTTATGATGAAAAATAACTATTTTTGGGTAAAATATGCAAATTACGACCATTATGCAGAACATGAAGATTTTATCTGACTGTGATGTGATTTTATATCATAGTATTTCACCTCATTGGGTACCTTTTTTCACCCTGACCCATTAAAAAATTATTAAAAGTTAATGCATTCGTAAATAGAACAAAATGCATTTTTGGGCTTAATTCATGAACTAACAGTTTCAAAAATAAAGGTCTTGAAAGTTAAATCGGAACACCCTGTACATGCATACGGCCATCTCACAACTACCTACTTTTTAATTAAATCAATAAAAAAAGTTACATCTATTATATAGCTCTAAATTTATTCAGTATCGTTTCGTGTTCCAGGAATATTTAACCCTTTATGTCCCAAATTAATTACAAAAATTGTGAAAATCAGCAGGGTCTAAGGCCCCCTACGCCTTAGGGTCCCTAAGAAAACTATTTCCAATCGCAGGTACCATCTGTCGGCCGCTCAGCGAAGTACAACGAGTGGTACTTAAAAGCTTCAGCATGGTTCCAGCCATATAAGATCCATAATATTAAATTAATACTAGTGGGACTAAGTCCTGTTGGGACATAAAGGGTTGAGGTGATTTTAATAAGTGCTCTCGTCCACTCGTTGTTCCTCTCAGCGAAGTACATCGAGTGGTACTTAAAAGCTTCAGCATGGTTCCAGCCATATAAGATCCATAATATTAAATTAATACTAGTGGGACTAAGTCCTGTTGGGACTTAAAGGGTTGAGGTGATTTTAATAAGTGCTCTCGTCCACTCGTTGTTCCTCTCAGCGAAGTACAACGAGTGGCACTTAAAAGCTTCAGCATGGTTCCAGCCATATAAGATCCATTATATTAAATTAATACTAGTGGGACTAAGTCCTGTTGGGACATAAAGGGTTGAGGTGATTTTAATAAGTGCTCTCGTCCACTCGTGGTTCCTCTCAGCGAAGTACAACGAGTGGTACTTAAAAGCTTCAGCATGGTTCCAGCCATATAAGATCCATAATATTAAATTAATACTAGTGGCTCTAAGTCCTGTTGGGACATAAAGGGTTGAGGTGATTTTAATAAGTGCTCTCGTCCACTCGTTGTTCCTCTCAGCGAAGTACAACGAGTGGTACTTAAAAGCTTCAGCATGGTTCCAGACATATAAGATCCATAATATTAAATTAATACTAGTGGGACTAAGTCCTGTTGGGAATTAAAGGGTTGAGGTGATTTTAATAAGTGCTCTCGTCCACTCATTGTTCCTCTCAGAGAAGTACAACGAGTGGTACTTAAAAGCTTCAGCATGGTTCCAGCTATATAAGATCCATAATATTAAATTAATACTAGTGGGACTAAGTCCTGTTGGGACATAAAGGGTTGAGGTGATTTTAATAAGTGCTCTCGTCCACTCGTTGTTCCTCTCAGCGAAGTACAACGAGTGGTACTTAAAAGCTTCAGCATGGTTCCAGCCATATAAGATTCATAATATTAAATTAATACTAGTGGGACTAAGTCCTGTTGGGACATAAAGGGTTGAGGTGATTTTAATAAGTGCTCTCGTCCACTCGTTGTTCCTCTCAGCGAAGTACAACGAGCGGTACTTAAAAGCTTCAGCATGGTTCCAGCCATATAAGATCCATAATATTAAATTAATACTAGTGGGACTAAGTCCTGTTGGGACATAAAGGGTTGAGGTGATTTTAATAAGTGCTCTCGTCCACTCGTTGTTCCTCTCAGCGAAGTACAACGAGTGGTACTTAAAAGCTTCAGCATGGTTCCAGATATATAAGATCCATAATATTAAATTAATACTAGTGGGACTAAGTCCTGTTGGGACATAAAGGGTTGAGGTGATTTTAATAAGTGCTCTCGTCCACTCGTTGTTCCTCTCAGCGAAGTACAACGAGTGGTACTTAAAAGCTTCAGCATGGTTCCAGCCATATAAGATCCATAATATTAAATTAATACTAGTGGGACTAAGTCCTATTGGGACTTAAAGGGTTGAGGTGATTTTAATAAGTGCTCTCATCCACTCGTTGTTCCTCTCAGCGAAGTACAACGAGTGGTACTTAAAAGCTTCAGCATGGTTCCAGCCATATAAGATCCATAATATTAAATTAATACTAGTGGGACTAAGTCCTGTTGGGACATAAAGGGTTGAGGTGATTTTAATAAGTGCTCTCGTCCACTCGTTGTTCCTCTCAGCGAAGTACAACGAGTGGTACTTAAAAGCTTCAGCATGGTTCCAGCCATATAAGATCCACAATATTAAATTAATACTAGTGGGACTAAGTCCTGTTGGGACATAAAGGATTGAGGTGATTTTAATAACTGCTTTCGTCCACTCGTTGTTCCTCTCAGCGAAGTGCAACGAGTGGTACTTAAAAGCTTCAGCATGGTTCCAGCCATATAAGATTCATAATATTAAATTAATACTAGTGGGACTAAGTCCTGTTGGGACATAAAGGGTTGAGGTGATTTTAATAAGTGCTCTCGTCCACTCGTTGTTCCTCTCATCGAAGTACAACGAGTGGTACTTAAAAGCTTCAGCATGGTTCCAGCCATATAAGATCCATAATATTAAATTAATACTAGTGGGACTTAGTCCTGTTGGGACATAAAGGGTTGAGGTGATTTTAATAAGTGCTCTCGTACACTCGTTGTTCCTCTCAGCGAAGTACAACGAGTGGTACTTAAAAGCTTCATCATGGTTCCAGCCATATAAGATCCATTATATTAAATTAATACTAGTGGGACTAAGTCCTGTTGGGACATAAAGGATTGAGGTGATTTTAATAAGTGCTCTCGTCCACTCGTGGTTCCTCTCAGCGAAGTACAACGAGTGGTACTTAAAAGCTTCAGCATGGTTCCAGCCATATAAGATTCATAATATTAAATTAATACTAGTGGGACTGAGTCCTGTTGGGACATAAAGAGTTGAGGTGATTTTAATAAGTGCTCTCGTCCACTCGTTGTTCCTCTCAGCGAAGTACAACGAGTGGTACTTAAAAGCTTCAGCATGGTTCCAGCCATATAAGATCCATAATATTAAATTTATACTAGTGGGACTAAGTCCTGTTGGTACATAAAGGGTTGAGGTGATTTTAATAAGTGCTCTCGTCCACTCGTTGTTCCTCTCAGCGAAGTACAATGAGTGGTACTTAAAAGCTTCAGCATGGTTCCAGCCATATAAGATCCATAATATTAAATTAATACTAGTGGGACTAAGTCCTGTTGGGACATAAAGGGTTGAGGTGATTTTAATAAGTGCTCTCGTCCACTCGTTGTTCCTCTCAGCGAAGTACAACGAGTGGTACTTAAAAGCTTCAGCATGGTTCCAGCCATATAAGATCCATAATATTAAATTAACACTAGTGGGACTTAGTCCTGTTGGGACATAAAGGGTTGAGGTGATTTTAATAAGTGCTCTCGTACACTCGTTGTTCCTCTCAGCGAAGTACAACGAGTGGTACTTAAAAGCTTCATCATGGTTCCAGCCATATAAGATCCATAATATTAAATTAATACTAGTGGGACTAAGTCCTGTTGGGACATAAAGGGTTGAGGTGATTTTAATAAGTGCTCTCGTCCACTCGTTGTTCCTCTCAGCGAAGTACAACGAGTGGCACTTAAAAGCTTCAGCATGGTTCCAGCCATATAAGATCCATTATATTAAATTGATACTAGTGGGACTAAGTCCTGTTGGGACATAAAGGGTTGAGGTGATTTTAATAAGTTCTCTCGTCCACTCGTTGTTCCTCTCAGCGAAGTACAACGAGTGGTACTTAAAAGCTTCAGCATGGTTCCAGCCATATAAGATTCATAATATTAAATTAATATTAGTGGGACTTCTAAGTCCTGTTGGGACATAAAGGGTTGAGGTGATTTTAATAAGTTCTCTCGTCCACTAGTTGTTTCTCTCAGCGAAGTACAACGAGTGGTACTTAAAAGCTTCAGCATGGTTCCAGCCATATAAGATCCATAATATTAAACTAATATTAGTGCGACTTCTAAGTCCTGTTGGGACATAAATGGTTGAGGTGATTTTAATAAGTTCTCTCGTCCACTAGTTGTTTCTCTCAGCGAAGTACAACGAGTGGTACTTAAAAGCTTCAGCATGGTTCCAGCCATATAAGAGTCATAATGTTAAATTAATATTAGTGGGACTTCTAAGTCCTGTTGGGGCATAAAGGGTTGAGGTGATTTTAATAAGCGAATATTTGCCTTCCAATTAATTCGCAAAAATTGGCCGGTTATAACGAATTGGCAATGTGACCGATTAAGGCCACTTTTTGCTGATTAATCGGTGCATCTTTAAGCAAAACAAAAATAAAAAATGCATGAAATTGCTCATTCTGCAATTTTTTTCCGATTAAAAAGTAAGGGCCATGCTCCACATCGACGTAAAGCAGAAAAATTAGGCAGAAGCGTAAAATGGATTCAATGGTGTTCCTATGGAAAGTACCCGGATTTTCGGTTTCTGCCTTCAGTTTCGGTCGCGTTTTACGCTGATGTGGAGCATGGCCCTAAGAGCTACAGTTTCATTTTCTAAGTTATAACGCAATGGATCTTACCCACGTAGCTCAGTCACTAGTTAGCAGCAAAAGAGTTATATTCTTCAGTACAATTAAATGTCTTTCAATTTCGGATGAACTTATTGAGTGCAGTTTATAAGTGCACAAATAATTAAATAAACTGCCATTTTATACTCTAGTTATTTTTTTTATACTTTTAATTCACAAGGAGCCCCGTTGTGTTCATTGTCATTTTTCAAATCTCATTACTCTTAACGATATTAAAAGCAAATCCACAGAACGAAGCTATGCGTAATTGCATTTCATTATTGCAAATCTAATTAGCATGGAAGACTGCTCCAATATATTTTTTTCGCTCGTTTTGATAAAAACACTATTCTCGTGACAAAATCTATTTAGCTCATATAAAATTTTTGTGATATAATTAGAAAAGAAAGGAATTTATTTGTACGAAAAGCCTAGATAAAACAACCCGTAAGAAGAAAACGAATTTTGCGCATAGCAATTAATTTATCTGGATCACGTTTGCATCATTTTCAGACAAATTGTTATGACTCTTAAAAATAAATATTTATTAGCATTTTCTTCTACACTGCAAAAAATGAGCTGTTGTTTTTACAGTATAATACTGCAGCAGAGGTTCCAATTTAAAAATGTTAAATGCACAGTAATAAAATTTAAAACTGGCCCTTTTAGTTTCTTACTGTAAAGTTAGTAATTTCACAGGCTATTGCAGAAAAATTAGCTGTATTATACTGTAAAAACAACGGTACAATACTGGCAGCAGAGGTTCCAGTTTAAAACCAGTTAAAAACCAGTAATAAACTGTAAAATTAGGAATTTTAAAGTTTAGTACTGTAAAAGTAAATTTATATTTTATTGCTGTAAAATTAGTAATTTTTAGTCTATTACTATAGCATTAGCTGTATTATACTGCAAAAACAACATTCATTCTGTGTATTTAGGGTGGATCGAAAAAAATTTTTTTTGTAATTTCAAATCGGCTCGGGTGAGAAAAGGTGTCCACTAGGATCAAACAATTACCTGTGAAATTTGAAGTTGATCAGATAATATCTTCAGGGTCCGCAAGGAGCACTTCCAATTGCAAAAATGCTCAAAATAAGTTTCTGATTTATGCTGTTGAAAGTTTGAAACGAAAAAAAATTTAGTCAAAAAATACAAAATGTAACTTTTTATAATAGTCCTAGGTTTTCTATCTTTTAGTTAGGGAAATCAAGAGCATAAAAAGCAATTTGAACTCAAAAACATTGGTACGACCAATATTCATCTAGATACACTGGCGGGAAAAAAAATCCCAACACCAAGAAAAAATTGCCGTAGAGTAATGAAATTTGGGTAATGTAATTGTCTAGTTAACATGTTTAATTGATTAAATGTACAAGATCACTGGCTAATTTAAGCTCAAGAAAATGCTGTGCAAATGTGAAGTTATGTTAATTTAATAGAGGGTGTAACCTCCAGAATTTTGAAGGCAAGCCTGCAAGCGGGCATGCATTATGTCATACAGGTGCCGAATGTCACTTTGTGGTATGGAGTTCCATGATTGTTGCACTTGCTGTGTCAATACTAGGACCGTCATTGTTGACTGTGGATGAAGCTCGAGGTGCCATCCCATGATATCCCATCCGTTATCAATTGGAGACAGACCTGGTGATTTTGCAGGTCATGGTAACATGTCAGCACTCTGTAGAGCACATTGCGTTACAGCAGCGATGTGAGGGCGAGCGTTATCCGGTTGGAAAACGCCCCCTTGAATGCTACTCATGAAGGGCTGTACAACTGGTTAAATTAACAGGCTGACGACAAATTTTCAGTCAGTGAGTTTGGGATAACCACAAGAATGCCCCTGCTGTCGTAGGAAATTGCTCCAGAGACCATAACTCCAGGTGTGAGTCCCGTGTGTCTAGGCTGTAGACCGCTTGGATGCAGGCGGTCCCCTGGCCTCCTTCTGACCAATATACAGCCACCACTGGCACTAATTCAGAATCTGTTTTCATCAAAAATTACAACAGATCTCCACTCCGACCTCCAGTGAGCTCTGTCGTGGCACCACTGCCGTCGGAAAAGGTAATGGTTTGCAGTCAATGGAATACCGGCTACAGGCGGCCTGGCTCGGAGCTGTCCTTGAAGTAAACAGTTTCTTACCGTTCCTTGGGCCACGACGGTACCAACTGCAGCTCGAATGTTAGCCGCAGATGCAGTACGATGCGCCACAGCCGTACGCAAGATTCGGCGATCTTCCTTCTCAGTCGTGCCACGTGGCAGCTCGGAACTCGATCTTCTTGAGGTAGTACCATCCCTTGCCCATAGCTTCCAATAATCATGCATGGTGGAAACATTCCCACCCAAGTCTTTCTGCAATATCGCGAAATGAAAATCCACCTTCTCATAGCCAATTTGTACGACCTCGTTTAAACTCGGTGAGCTGTTGATAATGGCTTCTTCGTCTTCTTAAAAGGTATTCCTGGCTAACATGAACGCAATTCGTCCAATTTCACGGAAAAATAATACACACGAGCTTCACAACACGCTTTTAAAACAAGCCTTATTTGCATGTTCTGAGTGACGCCAGCTGCGTCACACTTATGCGCGGAACACGAAATTTCAATCGATGTCATCTTTCAGTTGTATAAACACGCCTACCAAATTTCGTTTATCTAACACAAGTCTTTCTTGGTGTTGGGATTTTTTTTCCGCCAGTGTATGAAACACTGCGTTTTGTGACTTACACCACAATACACGCTTTGTCAATAGCAACTTTTTTGAAAATTTTCGCCACTGTGGGTTGTTTCGCGGCTTCAGTGGAATGACAACCGGTCATTTTATTGAAAGGGCGAGATGTTCTGATCTCATTTTCTGCATGGTTTCTTAATACTTTGAACTTGAATGTCTCCTCAAGTTCTTATCACAAACATTTTGATTCTGGTTTTTGTTGGAATTGTTTTTCAATGGAATTTTTTTTCCTAAATATTAGTGTGTGAACCTGGAGTTAGTACGAAGAGTAAGGTTTCGTATTTTTTAACTCTTTTTTTTTTTTTGCTTCAAACTCTTAATATCTTGACTCAACACCTCATTTTGAGAATTTTTTCTACTTTAATTGTGCAGCTAGGACGAACCTTTGCGAAAATAAGCTACACAAGTTAAACTGGAACACCCTGTACATATATTTCCCTCTCTTTCCCTGAAACCTTTGACAGAATAAACGGTAACTTATCCTTAAAAAAATAGATTTTTTTTTTGCAGTGATCTTATTCAATTATACGCATTACTACTGCATTCTATTTACAAATTGTTTTAACATTTACTGTTTTTTCATTCAAGACAAATGTTACTCTTGTTTAATGTATTTTGATTTTTTTAAACATTCATTTATCATAGTGCTTTATGTTTGTCTTTTTACTTTCATGAAGAATGAAAGTCCAGAATTAATTGGCTGCGATGTTATAGTAAAAAATAACTACTATATTAAAAGTGCGTAATTATTTGGGATAAATAATAAATGCTTGAATTTTCATGTCTGGTTAACAAAATGTAATTTAATTAATATCGAAATATAAAAATTGCCTTGTAAAACTTAAAATTTTTAATATACTTTTCGAAAAAAAAGAAAGTATAGAAAACTTAATCATCGATCAGAAATAAACAAATTTTTAATCAGTTCTGTTAAGTCGAAATTATAAATTGAAAATAACATTAAAAAATGAATTATTAAAAAAAATATGATGAGATAAAATAAATAAAGAAAACAATAATTGAGAAAGTGTTTAATTAAAACTCATTGTCATTAATGTCATTTGGAAGCCGATTAATTGGCGATCGGTCTCTTATTTTTTGTTGCCAATTAATCGGTGATCAATCATCGGCCAGTTTGCTTACCGGTGCAAGCCGTAGTCCAAGGAACGTAGATGCAAAAAACTGCAGTTTATTTGAAAAGCCTCTACTCAATTATGACTTTTTTTCAACACAAGTACAACTAGTCGGACAACAACAAACACAATTACACATTTTTTTAATACAACGTGTATACTAGTCCTCCATATCTTCCAGGTTTTTGAGGATTTGTTCACAAAATGATACATTAATACTTATTCGCGGGTGGTACAAGGTTTTGAAAACTTCAAGTGCTTTTTCTCCACATTTCTTCACTGAGTCTTCGATACAAGTCTTGTAGTTCTGCACAGCTGTGGGGCACCTGTAGATTTAAATTGAATAATTGATCAATTTGCTTATTTTCTGAATACATAGGATCGCATTTTAATGGAAAAACGGCTATTTTATAAAGGGGGCTCAACTGTATAACATTAAATTTGAAATAAATTCGTTTATTTTCCAGTCAAACACGTGAATTGATAAAACAATTACAGATTGTTGTATATAGTTAAATACATCTTTATTTCTGAATTAACTGAACAAAAGATTCAGTAATATAATGTGATATAACATAATATTTAGACCCTAAACTGGTTTTTGCAAACATCTATATATGTGTGTAGGTTTTTTTTTAAGCAATCACGATTTGTTTATTGTTTTCATTTGACCGTTGATTGTCGTCCTATCCTTTTTGAAGTGCACCGGCCTCGACACACTGGTGCTCCTCTTGGACGATGACGGATGCGAACTCCTCCGGCTTTTCGTCCATGCACCCAGAATCGACTTTTTTTCTACCCAAAAATCTTGACTTTACACAATTTTCTTTAAGCGTTACCCAGCCATTTGTGGTACGTGAAAAGCTAGTTGGTGGTACGCGAAATAAAATCGATAATGGCAGACGTAAAAAAAAACGCAAATAAAAGCACGTCATAGAAAGTTTTTCTCCCGTAATTAATAAAAATTATTTATCGATATCGTTTGTTTTTTAGAGCGAACCTTTTAATTTAGCCGTTAGCTATCAGTAAATTGAAAAGAAGAAAAAAGAAAGCACAAGGATTACATTATATACATTTTATAAATCAAATCTGATTATGATAAGAGAAGATTTTTTCTGAAGTAGTTTTGAATTTTTAGTATCATTTATTAGTGACGAAATAGGGCAAAATATTAGAGAAATATGAAACTTTGAACAAACACACGCACATACATATATATGTATATGAAGGGGCAAGTGGATAAAGGTGATATGTGACAACTGATATGTACAAAAAATCTCTAGGTTATTTTTAGAAAACTGAGATACGTCTACTAGTATCAGAAATGGTTGGTAACTAAGAATATGACCCCGTTTTACCTATTGAGAAAAATCCATTAAAAAAATAGCACAACATACAGGGTGTCCACTCCTATCGTGGCCCAATAGCTAATTTCTAAACCGTTAGAGATACGCATATAGTTCATTTAGGAAAAAATCTCTAAATTACGAAAGAAATTTTGGGTTTATTCAATGTGTTTCAAAAAATCAAATTTTGAAAGAGTTACGAAATTTAAATTTTTATACAGCTCCCCAGTCCTATCAATCATATTTAGTAAAACATTCTTGACACTGTAACGTTTAAAACTTAAAAAAAATCACAGTTCTACGACAAAAATTGACCGAGTTGTGACGTTTTGAAAAATCAAGATTTTGAAGGATTTCGCATACTGTCCCTTAAGCGATCTCTTGATGACGTCATGAAATAATGCAAAATCTTGATTTTTCAAAACGTCATAACTCGGTCAATTTTTGTGGTAGAAGAGTGATTTTTTTTAGTTTTAAACGTTACAGTGTCAAGAATGTTTTACTAAATATGATTGATAGGACTGGGGGGCTGTATAAAAATTTAAATTTCGTAACTCTTTCAGAATTTGATTTTTTGAAAAACATTGAATAGACCCAAAATTCCTTTCGTAATTTGGAGATTTTTTCCTAAATGAACTATATGCGTATCTCAAACGGTTTAGAAATAAGCTATTGGGCCACAATAGGAGTGGACACCCTGTATATATACTTATATTTTGAAAGCATTTTTTCTAGAAATTAAAAAAATTCTCACCTATCACCTTCATTCACATTCCCCTTCATATATATAGATATATGTGTATGTGTTATAGTGGAATTTCTTTCACTATGTGATGTGTAAACATCATAAATTTATTAAATGTTTAATTCAAATATAAACACATTCGCAATAAAAACAATTTTAAAAAATCGCGAAATACAATCTTTTGTTTTTCGAAGTGGTACAATTGTGCATGGTGTACAGCCAAATGGTACTTAAGCTAAAAAAAAGGTTGGGAAACGCTGCTTTAGACTAAAGCAGCATCCTGCACACATCTACCACCCAGCCCTAACATTTATTTGAATTTTTGCATCTTGGATTCAAATCATGTTTTTGTAATTATGACATTTATAGGAGCCATTTGTAGAAACAAGACACCCAACGAGTCGAGGCTTTATCACTTTTAATGATTGCAAGAAACAAAATTTGATTTCAAGGTGTCAAAATTCAATTAATGGCAAGGGCTAGATACTAGACGTTGAGCACTATTTTTTTTCTTTATTATTACAGAGTTTGGTACTGAGGAAACTTAAAATTAATACGAAATGTAAAGAGTGATGTCGAGTAATTCTTCAAATTTAAATTCAAAACAGTGTTGCAAAGCTAAATTTAGGTTTTAAAGTCATATTTCTAGCCAATGAAATGTTTAAGCTTAAGCTACAGCAGACTGTACGTAGATTTTTCTTTAATATACCTCCTTTAAAAAATAATAACTTATTAGTCAATGAAAATCTTAGTTACATAGTTCTTGATCATGAGATTTTGGACAAGAAATGTTTTTCCTCCTTCTCCAAACTTTAAAGAAAAAATTATTTCATAATTACAAGAAATAAAAATTTGATACTGGTGGAATTTATCACTATTTCTGAAAATTTGTTCTTAAAACGTTAAAATAAATTTCTAACGTAAATCCTTTCTAGTATAATTTTTAAGTTAGAGGATAATGTACCATTACAAAGTGTTTTTCCTTTCTTTTCTTGTTTGAGCAAATAAATATGAAGTACTTTATAATTAAGATACACTTGGCTCAAATGTAAAAGGTGACTTTATTTAAATTTTTTAAGTATTTATCGTCTGATTTTTAAAATAAACTCGTTCATTGCTTAAAAATATTTTTAAGTCAAAGATCTAAAAGCAAGGAGCTACTGTCTTTGAAATTGAGTACATATCACAGTATATTTGTTAAAATTGATTTTCAAATAAAATATTTAATGAAGAAGTTATAGCATACACATAATAATGTTTATCTCACTGGATAAATGTTAATTAAAATATTTGTTCTTTCATGAAAACTTTTATCTCTTGCTGACTTTTATAGTACTGTGAATTACGATTAAGTTTGAGTTTTACTTAATAAACTATAAATTAAGCATTTTCCATTGACTTATTGATTCGCTAACACGCCGATAAATATTCCTATCGTTTCAAGTAGCTATATTGTCAAAGATAAGTAGGAACTTAATTAAATGATAAAGAAAAATAAATTTAACATAATGTAAGCTTTCAAATCCTATCAATCTCCTTTTTTCTGTGTTTTGTGTTTCATTTAGAAGTATGTTTGAGTCAATTTATTATTCATTAATTTTACTTTGTTTTAATAAAAATATTTTTGAAAAAAAATTGAACCGACTTCAGAACTTCACTCGGCAAGTGCTCTAATTAAGTAAAAAGTAAAAAGTAATTTTATTCTTTGAACACCATCGATACTGCATTTAAACTAAGTTTTGAAGTCGGTGCAAAAACACTAAATAGAATATGAAACTATAATTCAACAATAAATATAAATTTCAATGAATCCAGGTTCTTTAATTGCATTCGCATACACTACATTGACAAGTTAATTCAGTGTATTAATATAGTTTTTACGAAATAAAATTGATTTCTTCCTAAAATATATGCATTTGAGCTTCAGGAGAGAAGAACTGTTTCGCTCTGAACTTAAGAAAAATATTTAGTGAAAAATAAAGATCAATTTATAAACAGTTTTCACTAGTGTATCTCTCGTCAGCGTATCTATTCTAGAATATGCGTGAGAGAAACAATTTTGTTTAGCGAAAGAACTGATAAAGATGTGAAATTATGAGGAACTATCTATTTCACTATGAGATGTGAAATTTTTGAACCTGATATTAAAGAGAACTTCACTGGTAGGAAAGTATTTTCAATATATTTATTTTCGAGAGGACATGGTAAACACGGAAAAGGAAAGAATCCTTACTAGTAATATTTACTAATCGCAAAAACAGAATAAATAGAGAAAATTGAAAATACTTTTAAAATCTTTGCATTAAAACCAAGGGCAAGTATTTTAATTATGAACAAATAAAAACTGCAGAAGATAAACAATTTAAATCAGTGAGTTTTCTTTCGCGGTTTCGGTTTCCAATTTTGTAAATATAGGCTTAGCCGCATTTTCTAAAACACGTTATAATTCTGGTTCTTTACAACACAAAGAAATTACAACACATTCTATAAGACGCAGAATTTTTTTTCCTTCTTTTGAAACAATTGTTTCAAATTTTCAAATCAATTTTCCCTTCAAAAATCGCAAGAAACGTTTTAAAGGTTCTTAATATTTTCTTTAATTAATGTCATCCGAAGGCACGACCAAGTTAAGAACACTCTCGATCAGCTATCTTTTCAAACAAAAAAAAAAGTTCAAAAACGGTCCATCCGTTTAGGCGCTAAAATGCTACATACAGATACACAGATATAAAGAAACGTCAAACTTATAACCCTCTTTCTTGTTAAGTCTCAGGTTAAAAACCTGGAAAGCGTGCATCAGCACATGTAATTATTTCTGAAATTAAGAAAATTTCTTAATAAAATGAAGATCAACTTACTGGAAGCCCTCTGTGAACATATCCATGTGATCTAAACAACCATCCTTTGCTTCCAAAATCTTATCATTCATACAAGAAACATGTTCCAAATACTCTGAAAATAAAGGAATATTTTAAATAATAATCTATAAATTTTGAACAATTGTACAAAGCTGTGTGGATTGATAATCGGAGACTATCCCTAGCAGCATCATCTCATCGGCCGATGATCGGCCATTCATCGAAACCCGATGAAATTCTCATCGGCCGATGATCCAATATGTCTCATCGGCAGAGCAGAATCCGAGCAGCAAAATCCGATGAGAATACGATGAGATTTGGAGCAATTTACGAGCAGAACAGTCCCGTGCCGAGGAATTTCATCGGGAAACTTGATCGGAAGGATATCATTTTCCGATGGAATATAGCTCATCGTATTTTCATCGGGAAAGTTGATCGGAAGGATATCGATTTCCGATGAAAAGTAGCTCATCGAAAATCGTGCTCGGATACTGATCGGAACGATGTCCTCTTGCGTTACAGGATCAGTTTACGAGGAGTTTGTTGATCGGCCGAGCAAAATCCGATGAGTTGATGCTACTTGGGATAACTCTAGTTTTACGCCATCTAAAGTTTTGCGTTTTTGTGTATTTGATTCAGATGAAAATTTTTCAGTTTTTGTTTTTTTAAATATTTCTCGTTCTCAAATGACCATGTAATTTTGTACATAGATAAAATACGTCACAAAGAGCCACCTGGTGGCGATAACTCAATTTCGAGATTTAACAAAATCTCCTACTGCGAATGCATAACATGTTTTTGATGAATATGCGTTTTGGGGGAGAAATTGCGTTTTGTAACCACGAATTTCGGAGACAAGATTTCTCGCTAAAATTACTTTTCAACTGCGTAACACACAGCAAAAGTCATCACTGGTTTTCTTTCAAACAAACAAATGCCTTATGAATTTTCCTTTTACACTTATAAAAATTATTTTTAAACTCATTATTTGAGTTTTGCATTCTGCATACATTTTGAAAACAGCAAAAAATGAAACAAAAACGAGGTGCAACAACGATAAACGGATTAAAAAGTTGTTTAAAGTCCTGATTCTGTAGTGTATCATTCACAGTAAAAGGGTTTTTTTTCTTTTGTTTTTTTCAAAATGCAATTTTATTTTGTAAATTTAAAGAACATAAATATCTTGAAATGGCAAATAAATAGTCCTGCTTTTATACTGTAATATAGTTCATTACAGACTCTTATACCATAAAACCCCTTTCAGCAAACCGACCTGTTCCCAAAGATTAAAAGCAAATGGGACTTTTTTATTCTTTTTTGATAATAAAACTAAATGAAAGTGGTCTTACTCCTGCAAAATACTAAGTTTCCCTTCTTTTCGCTATTAAATCCATTTATTTAAAAAAAATAATATTTCACTAGATACGTACCTGCTCTGAACGAATTAGAGGTGTCACATAGCTTCTTGAACACGGCTTTGTGTCCCTTCATACCTTCGAGGTAATTTGCATATCTTGAGTTTGGACAGCGATCGACAAATGCAAGAGCACAGTCCAGTAATGAAAATGCTTTGCTAGACAAAAAAGAAGCTATATTTTAAACATAATTTTAAAAGCAAAATTTTAGACTGATGTTTATACAAAGTATTATCGTCTAATTAGTTCCCATTCGTATTATGAAGGTTTTCAAACGTTGTATTTAAAAGTTTAAAAAAAAAAGTTTTAGCTTAAAATCAGTTTTTAGCTTCATACGCGTTCAGGGTTAACTTGTAACGAAGACACTGGTAGAAAAATTATCTGACATTTTTGTTTTGTTTTAATTATAACTTAACTCAAAATAACTTTTTTCGTTAAAACAAAAAGGAAAGTTGAAGAAAAATTCTGAATTTAGTATAGCTCATCAAACTTTTAAATGATGCAATGATAGTTTATTTAGTTTTCAACGTTAAAAAAAAGAAATTAAACTACATTGTTGGAACTCAAAAATTGTCCACTTTATCAATTCACACCAAACCTGTTTAATGTTATTTTGTTAAAGAAAAGATAATTAACTGAAAAAATTGTTTTTACGTCAGGTACGCATTTACTGAAACAATTAATGTAACTTTTAAAATGTGCAACTTTAACATTTTATCATTACCGTGAAACCTGAACAAAAGTATTAAGTCAAAGGTTAAAATTATAGGTTTGTAGGAAAATTTTGTTCGAATAACTTTATTTAAAGCCACTAACATAAAACGATGGGTCGTTAGTGATTCTTAGTTGCTTTAATTTTAATAATTCATTTTGGAGCTTTCATCGGCACCACGACTTCACTTAGGACTGCCGTACACAAGTCCATTAAACAATGTTGCCACGTCTTGTCTTATTTGTGAACTTTGAAAGTGCATAGAAAAACATATATGAAAAATCTCAAGTATTGAAAGACAAAATACATCATTTTCAGAGATTGCTGATGCGTGTATTTCTTTTCCTCATTACTTTAGATTAAAAAATAATAATAATTAAATTTAAAAATTTACTATTTTAGAAATACAAACCACAGACATGGAGTTGACGCTTCTTGAAATTCTTTGAAATACAGAATCTTTCTCTCTCAAAGTATTTTATGCAACTGTGAAAACCGAGGAAGTTCTATGTACATAATACGTTACCGATAAATGGGCCTCATTAAATCATTATATGGCTTTATTTTTTTTATCGAACTACGAGAACGTATACGATGGAGACTAATTGGTCAATTTTAATATATCCAACTGCATAGCAAATACAGTGAACTCTCACTAATGCGCCGACCCAAGAGACCAACAGAAAAAGGCGCATAAGTGACAGACTTATAAGTGAACAAGCGTATTTAAAGGACTAAAACGCAACTTAGGTTCTAATGAGAGAATGAATTAGAATGTTTCTATAGAAAAGGGACATATTACTGCTGTTTGGCAATTACTGTAACGTAACTACAATGATAAAGAGAAAGCAAAAATTGTAGCATACCTAAATACAAACGGTTTCCTTTAAAACGATCCATAACAGGTAATTGTCCCTCTCCGAACTCTAGTTCATATGGAAAAAAGGCCTTCTGTGAGCAATAAAGGCGAAAGATTAAAGAGGAAAGTGAAAAAAAATGCTTATTTTTTAAAGAAAATATTTTTTTTTTTTACATTTTACGGAAAATTCGGCGCATAAGTGAAATATTTATCTTTAGAGCAACGCATAAACGAATGATACTATCCTTATTTTGCTATGGAATGTGCTGGATCCATTTAAAATGGTCATAGTGGAAAAGGCGCATAAATAAAGCGGTGTATAAGTGAGAGTTCACTGTAAATCAGCTTCTTACAAAGTAAACAACTACATTAAAAAAAAGAAAGAAAGATAAGAAAAAAAACAGCTTACGAGCAAAATTCTGTTAGATCCTCATCATCACTTGGAAAAGTTTCTTCAAGGTGTAGAAAATCGAAATCACCTTCATTGGTAATGCATTTGTTGGCTTCTTCATCAGTACACGGTGTGGTAGCAAGTGCACATCCCAAAACTAAAAAGGTACGACATTATTGGTAATAACTTGGATAAACAGTGCTTATTATTCGTTGAGAAAAATTGATACTGTGGCTCCCAGAGAGCGTTACGAAGCCCCTTAACCCATTTATGCCCAAGTTTTTTTTAACAATTCTTTTTTCAATTTTTATTTGCTTAAAACTCTTGCTTGGGATGGTTTACATACATTTTAGGCTTAACGTCCTGTTTATGGGATATTTTGAGCAAAATACGACCTTACTTGACTTTATTTTTGCTAAGTAACCTTACAGAAGGCATCTGCGATCAGTTTTAAGCAAATCATTTTAAAATAGTTTCATTTTATGAAAAAAAAAGTTCCCAAAAAAAAGTTACTTTCTGTGGCTACCCATGCTGGATCGTTGCTTGACTGATTTGTTTGAAAATAGCTGTCAATAAATAAATCTCTGATGTCCAAATAGTGGCTCTAACTGGTTTTCTCAAAAAAAAAGGACTATTTAAATAGTGAAAAACAGCTTTAGTAAAATGATATACCTGTTACAGGTTTTTGTATGCAGCAACTAACAAGCGCCCCGTTTTTAGGCTACTGGGCATAAATGCGTTGATACCTTTGTGGTAAGTAGCAAGTATTGTCGATCGAAGTCTTGTTCAACCAATCAGAAGGCTTCAAATGGCGTTTCGGAAGTTTATTTGAGCTGTAACTCGACTGGTGAATACGGTCGTTGATCTAAAGCTGAAAGTGTTATAGCTAAAATATCGCAATACTGCCTAGCTAAAAGTATAGAAGGCAGATATGATTTTTCGCTCTGGGATTGTGGTCGTGTTGAAAGTGTCTCATACCTTTTAGTTTTCAAAACTTTAAGAAAGTTTCGAACTATGGATTTATATACTGACAGCAAGAGAGTAGGCTATCATTTTGTGGCACCCTAACTTAAATGGACGCATTCTGACAATTTACATGAATATGTCGTTCCGTATTTACTTTTGTTTTGTCTATTTACTTATTTATTTTAAAATCAAATAACTTTTTTTTTTAACATTGAATTCAAGATACCGCTATCACATAAGAAGAACGCAAGGATTCCAGTCAACAGAAACGAACGTAAAAATCTGGAACTAAAATTTGAATAAGCGAAAATTTGATTCATGCTGCTCCATCGATATCTCGAGGTTTCATTAGAAAAGGAGGAGAGCACAAAAGTGCAGACCATTTTGTTTGTTAAATAATTCCACTCGGGTTGCTATAATTATGATTTCTTTTCCGGAATTTTTTTCTTAAACTGGTATTTCTACAGAGTTGGTCTTTCTTCCAATTATTGAAATCGTTATTAAACTTCTAGAAAAAGGAATAAACAGAAAGGAATAAAATATAGTCCACTCAATAGTTTTGCTATTCCAAATATTCCATCAATCAAAATTTGCAATCCGTTTCATATGATGTAGGCTTTTTGTGTCCTAGTCAAGAAATGAATACCTTTTGGTTTATGCTAACTAAAATGAAGTTTGATCTTTTTCGACTTTTTGTATACCTAGACCTTTTCTGAACATATATGAAAAGAACATCTTAAAAACATGATATTGTTGCACTGTAAAGAAAAATTATAATATTAACTCAGAAACGTTCCTGAAAATCTGAGCTGCTAATGTGCCCGATTTCTACCAGTAACATGCCTGGTAAAAAAAAATGAAACAGGAAACTTTCCCACTAAAAGTCAGTAACCTTCTTGAAATTACTGTGAAACCTTCCCAATAAGAGCAATCACTTCTCTAGAACAAATCAGGAACTCTCCAAAATAAATTTAGATATGAATATGATAATAGCTTTGCGCTTTCCTGATTTAGAAAGAAGTATGAAACAAATATAGTCGGAGCTAAAGCTGAATTAGAAGTATATACCGAGCATATCATTTGGCTCCAGTTCCTGCAAAGCTGTTGCACACAGAAACAGCATTTTCGCCACTTTTGGGGATCGTTTATGTGATGTACGTATAACATAGCTTAAAGCCAAGTACCCCATAAAGACATTTCGTATATCTTTACACTGGTAGCTAAATATATTTATCGCAATCGTCGGAAGTCCGCATTCATGATACAGTTTCACTTGGACAAATGAACATAAAAGCTACGGGGTGATAACTTGTAGCTTTATATAGGAGTCCAAAAACTAAATAAAAACCCTTAAATAAAATTTAATTTTAAAAATCTATAAAATTGATAATAATTAGTATTCTGCTTAACACACTTTCTTTTTTTTTTTTTTGTGTGTGTGTGTGTGTAACTACACTGGCGGAAAAAAAAATCCCAACACCAAGAAAGACTTGTGTTAGATAAACGAAATTTGGTAGGCGTGTTTATACAACTGAAAGATGACATCGATTGAAATTTCGTGTTCCGCGCATAAGTGTGGCGCAGCTGGCGTCACTCAGAACATGCAAATAAGGCTTGTTTTAAAAGCGTGTTGTGAAGCTCGTGTGTATTATTTTTCCGTGAAATTGGACGAATTGCGTTCATGTTAGCCAGGAATACCTTTTAAGAAGACGAAGAAGCCATTATCAACAGCTCACCGAGTTTAAACGAGGTAGTACAATTTGGCTACGAGAAGGTGGATTTTCATTTCGCGATATTGCAGAAAAACTTGGGTGGGAATGTTTCCACCATGCATGATTATTGAAAGCTATCTTCAAGGGATGGTACTACCTCAAGAAGATCGAGTTCCGAGCTGCCACGTGGCACGACAGAGAAGGAAGATCGTCGAATCTTGCGTACGGCTGTGGCGCATCGTACTGCATCTGCGGCTGACATTCGAGTTGCAGTTGGTACCCTCGTGACCCACGGAACGGTAAGAAACTGTTTACTTCAAGGACAGCTCCTAGCCAGGCCGCCTGTAGCCGGTATTCCATTGACTGCAAACCATTACCTTTTCCGACGGCAGTGGTGCCACGACAGAACTCACAGGAGGTCGGAGTGGAGATCTTTTGTAATGTTTGATGAAAACAGATTCTGAATTAGTGCCAGTGGTGACTGTATATTGGTCAGAAGGAGGCCAGGGGACCGCCTGCATCCAAGCGGTCTACGGCTTAGACATACGGGACTCACACCTGGAGTTATGGTCTCTGGAGCAATGTCCTACGACAACAGGGGCATTCTTGTAGTTATCCCAAACTCACTGACTGAAAATTTGTCGTCACTCTGTTAATTTAACCAGTAGTACAGCCCTTCATGAGTAGCATTCAAGGGGGAGTTTTCCAACCGGATAACGCTCGCCTTCACATCGCTGCTGTAACTCAATGTGCTCTACAGAGTGCTGACATGTTACCATGACCTGCAAAATCACCAGGTCTGTCTCCAATTGACAACGTATGGGATATCATGGGATGGCACCTCGAGCATCATCCACAGTCAGCGATGACGGTCCTAGTATTGACACAGCAAGTGCAACAAGCATGGAACTCCATACCACAAAGTGACATTCGGCACCTGTATGACATAATGCATGCACGCTTGCAGGCTTACCTTCAAAATTCTGGAGGTTACACCCTCTATTAAATTAACATAATTTCACATTTTCACAGCATTTTCCTGAGCTTAAATTAGCCAGTGATCTTGTACATTTAATCAATTAAACATGTTAACTAGACAATTGCATTACCCAAATTTTATTACTCTACGGCAATTTTTTCTTGGTGTTGGGATTTTTTTTTCCGCCAGTGTATAAAGAAAACACTCATAAAATTTGGTGGTTTTGGTTCATGCATTTTGAAGATTGCGATGAGAAATTGCTGCAATGCAGCCAATGAACGCGTATAACCAGAGGATAAACATATTTTACCTACAACTCTGTTATGGCTATTCCAACATCTTGCAACAAAACTCCTATTCATGAAAAAAATTCTCGTTTGCTCACGATTCCGTGTTTTATCTATAGGGAAAGAAGTCAAGATGGTTGCACCTTAACCCATTTAAAATAGTTTAATTTTATGAAAAATAATTTAGCAAAAAACACTTTCTGCTGCTACCCATGCTGGATCGTTGCTTGACTGATTTGTCTGAAAATAGCTGTCAATAAATAAACTCTGATTTCCAAATAGTGGCTCTAACTGATTTTTTCAAGCAAAAGGACTATTTAACTTGTGAAAAACAGTTCTAGTAAAATGATATACTCATTACAGGTTTTTGTATGCAGTAACTAATAAGTGCCCCGTTTTTAGGCTACTGGGCATGCATGGGTTAAATAAAGAGCTGAGGAGTTAATAAAACTTTTTTTAAGAAATCATTACTTATATTTTGCTGCAATTAGGTTTTTAAATTCGTGAACTTCGGATATAGCGACAGCAGCAAAAATCCTTTAAATTTTACCACGGGAAAAGTCATGGCGGGTAGCATTAATATTTTATAAATACAATGTTTGAGTTAAAGTTATTTTAATCCTAATGATGACATCAAAATCAATTAAAAAAAAATTTTCATCGAGACATATTGTTTCAATTTTGAGTACAAGGGTGTTTCAAAATAAAAACACATCCTGTGTCATTTGTGAGCAGAGGACCGTCTTAAGCATGAGTCGCCATGCTCTTAATTTTGAAATACTGTTCTACTCGAAAATAAGACAGGCTTCTCAAAAACAAGAGCAATGGTTTTACGTCTGTGAAAGCTGTTTTAAAAATAAGACAATCTGTTTTTCAATTCCAAGACAAGTTGTATTGGAGCCATTTTGATACAATGATGCTCTTGAAAATAAGACACTTCGTCTCAATCCCAAATACCTTGTTTTAACAGTGAATTCAGTCAACTTCTCAAAGATAATTTTCATTGGAACATGAAAATCCTGGAACATTGCTAGAAATTATCTGTGAAGTTTTGGAATTTTCTTACAGTATGATGACTCTTAATTTCAATTCTGTATGAAATAATGACTGTTTCGGAAAACCTAAATTAACTATTAGTCACTTTTTTTTCTAAAGAAAAGCGTATCTCTCTTGTGATATAAAGAGCGAATTTGTGCATTGTTTTGTTCCGTAGTCAATATGTGCATCCCTCATCTCATAAGGCATGACCTTCAGATTTTGCTCCACTGCTATAAATCCTGCACATGCTTAAAAAAATCGAAATGCATAGAATACTTTTTAACTTAATTACACACTGTCTGCCTCTAAAATTTCGTTCATTTTTCAAATGTTATATTAGAATAAAACGGTTTTTGAAAATAGTTCCTTACCTCTAAAATTGAAAATTTTTATATTCGGGTTGAATTAAAGTACACTTCTTAACCCTTAGTTTGGCACATATCAAAAATTTAAAAATTTTGACAAAAGTTTTTTATTTTAGTTTTTTGGGGTAAAATGCATAAATATTATATAGTTAAAAAAAATTTCATGGGAAAAAATGAAAAGAAAATCGGTTTTATAAATTGTGTATCCTGTAGGATACACTGCCAAAGTAGCAAATAAGAATACATAAAACGTGGCTCACTCAATCACAATATCAACTAATTTGGCACTATTGTAGATTTTATAAACAATAAAAATAATAAGCAAATAATAAAAAAATAAAAGAGAACATACCTGTAATCGACGTGACGCCATGTTGTTTTGGTAGAACACACTGTAACACTTATAAACTTAATACTGAACGCGTTGCTTTGTAAATAGCCACAGTAAAGACAGATGTTGGAAAAGAAGGTTCGAATAATACTATAGGTTAAAAGCCAGCCCCCTAGAGGGCGCCTAATTCAAATTAAAAAATGTAGAAAGTGATGTATCCTGCAGGATACATTGCCAAACTAAGGGTTAAACAAAATTGACTATTAAAACTTTCAGGTTTTTTTTTTTTTTTTTTTACTGCGTAAGTGAATTTAGGACGAAATATAGAAGTAGAAAGTACATTATAATTAAAATACTTATCAAACGTAAAGCAAAAGAAAAGAGCTCCTACCGGAAAACAAAATAATAAGCATTTTTGCAGCCATCTTCAAACGATACTTCGCCACCAGGAATCAATCATATAACTCCGTGTGTACGAAAAATTTGAGGTTTATCAAAATCCATTATACTCATATTTCTTCCTTTGTCGGCGCAATTATATCTTATCAAATGCTCGATAAAAGTTTCTTTGATTTGACAACAATCACAAAGCATTTGTTGTGCTCCTTTTGAAATTTCATTTCTACAACAAAATGTGTTATCACTAAAATAGATACGATTGTATAGATATGAATTAAGGCTTTGACAAACATAGTTAAGAAAGGATTCTTTGCAAAGGACTATATAAATTAATAAAAATATTTTTGAAAAAAAAAAATTGAACCGACTTCGGAACTTCACTCAGCAAATGCTCTAAAAAGTAAAAAATAACTTTATTCTTTGAACACCATCGATACTACATTTAAACATAAGTTTTGAAGTCGGCGTAAAAAAGCTAAAGAGAATCATTCGAAACTATAAATATAAATTTAAATGAATCCAGGTTTTTTATTCGCATTCGCATTCATTGAAAAATACATATTTATGCAATTTTACAAATATTCAGCTCTCAATTTTCAATGATTTCTCTGAAAATGTTGGCAAAATATAGTAAACATCATTTTACCTATAGTTTTTGCGCCGACTTCAAAACTTATGTTTAAATGTAGTATCGATGGTGTTCAAAGAATAAAGTTATTTTTTACTTTTTAGAGCATTTGCTGAGTGAGTTCCGAAGTCGGTTCAATTTTTTTTTTTTCAAAAATATTTTTATTTTATTCTTTTTAGTGTAAATGTACATATGAAATAAGGTAATGTTTCCATTGCAAAACTTCGCCTAATTTTCTTAAGTAAATGCTTCATAAAATAAACTATGTAAGGAAAAAAAAGGAAAGAAAGTATCAACGCGTCTAAAATTTGAAACGATTGACACTAAAAAATAATCCTCGTTATTCTCCGGTATTTATTTGTGTACTAGTTTAATTAAAGGCTATATTAACGGCTTTTCAATTAATTTATATTTCAAAACAACACTAGATTCTCGCAGTTCATAAAATTTCACGACGTATTACATACGTGGCCCGCTAATGAGTGTCATGTTTGCTTCAGTTAGGCCTTCATTCAAAATTTTCATGATAATTATAAAAACTGTTTCATATCAATCACGTTCTGTAACAATGGCTTTCATATTTAATCATTTGGGACAAATCAATTTAAATTTGAGCAAAAATTTGGAGATTTTCCTCACTTTCTTCAGAATTCCTTTATCAAACCTTATGTAAATTAAGACTAATAAAACCTGAAATATTACGAATCAATCAGTACCTGGTACGACTTTCATTTCGTTGGAGTTCAGGAGAAAAAAGCAGGACATAGAAAGATACTCGGTTTAAAATTTTCAAAAAGACCACATAAAGGAATTTCATTATGCAATCCAGAGAAGCCTGGCGATCAAAATGGTCATTATTACGATTACTGTGATCCCAATTTCTTTTTCGAAAGATGTCTGCAGGTTCCCGTTATCGAACCCGGATCACGAGAGGATGGGACCAATCGGAAAAAAAGACCTTTCTAACAAAAAAAGAATTTTTGAAATCGGTCCAGGCGTCTTCGAGTAATCTTGGAACATACCGAAAAAAAAAAATTTCTCCGACGAATTGTATAACCTCCTCCTTTGTTGAAGTCGGTTAAAAATAAATATAAATTAGAGGATAACTGCTCTAATTTATATTTATTTTTAATGTTTAAAAAGTTCTAAACTTTTTTAACGCCTGCATACTTTATAGTTCTGTTCTAGTACGTTGATACTTGACCTTGGATGAGCTCATTCATGTTTGGTTTGAAAGAGTGGAAAATTCTTAGTTTCGCACACTTCCAGTAATAAAAGTTGCCGCAACTCATCGGGATATAATCGCCTCTATTTCAACAGTGATTCTTTCACGTTTAATTCTTTTTGGATAGTTCAACAAAAAGGGAACTTGTTATTAACGCGGATTTGAGCTATAACAATTTTGTGAAACTACAGCGAATGCAACCCAGCGACTTAGTTCCAATAACCTTTTCCTGATGCCCTGAAAGAAATAAGCATTTCCAAGATCAAGCTCTTACTTAAACAAACCATTTTCTAATTCAAAATCATGTTTTTTTGTGTTCGCAAAAAAAATATATATATATATATACAGGGTGGTTATAAATTAACGGGAGGTGTTTGGAGCCCTCTAGCTCGCGAACTACTGGACGAAACATTGCCAAACTTCGTGAGCATGCATATTAGACCATGGGATTTTGTCTTCTGGAATAAAAAAAAAATAGTTTGAAAAATTACCACCAGGGGGGAATTTGGCGCTGTTAAAGTGTATTATTATGATTATTGAAGAATTAATTGCTACTGACAAAATATGCATCCATTTTATTTGCAAAAATGACTTTTTTTGGCACAAATGTGGCTCGATATGATCGCCATTGTAAAGTTGTAAGAACTGCATACGATGCAGAACATTTTCTACGGCAAGCTCGTAACATATCAGAATGGATTTCTCTAATTTTAAAAATTATCATATCTTTTAAACTTGCGATATCAGAAATATTTCTTTGATAGCATCAAAGCATTGTTCTCTAATAGCATTTGCAACTGCGTCAACTTGTAGCTGATTAACCGTCTGGGGCCCCTAGGCTGGTTGCTGGGCTAGAAATCCAGTCATTTTAAACCGCTCAATCATGTTTCTTAAATTTGTTATGGTCAGCGGGCCTTTTCTCAACTGCTTCACTCGCCGAAATTCTCGAAGAGTAACATTGGCATTTTCATCACGCTGATAGTAGAGCTTCACTAACAAAGCGCAGTCCTGCATAGTTAAAGCCATCAAGAGGCAACTGCGCTGCTCCCAGTCAGTCATTTTATACAGATGATCGCTAAACGCAAAGCGTTTATGCAAATTATTGCATTCTATTTGGTTGGTGGACAGCTATTTTGTTCGTGGTAATTTTTTTTTTTTTAATAGAAAATTCTACGGCGATCATATTAAACCTCATTTGCAAAGAACAATCATTTTTGCTTGGGGAAATTGATTTATACAGCATCTTTTCAAGTTTAATTCGCGATTTTCAGTGTAATACACTTTTACAGCGCTAAATTTCCCTCTGGTAGTGATTTTTCAAACTAATTTTTTTATGCCAGAAATCAAAATCCCATGGTCTAATATGCATGCTCGCGAAGTTTGGCAATGTTTCGCCCAGTAGTTCGCGAGCTAGAGGGCTCCAAACACCTCCTGTTAATTTATAACCACCCTGTATATATATATATATATATATATATATATATATATATATATATAAGAGAAATTTGCATACAAATTAGCGCGTAATAACATGGTCTATACATAACATGTATACCGCCAAATTTACAGGTATTTTTTATCGTTTGCATAAAAACGAGTTGTTGCACGAATGGAAAAGCAGGCAGCATAAAGATTCAAACAAAATTGATTCATAGAGCAATGATTTGATAAAAACAAATAGTAATAAAGCGTATAAAATACTCGGTGTAGGTGTGCACAGCGTGGTAAAGGGTGAAAAGAATTATTTACACAATTCTATATAAGAGTTAAAATTATTTACACAATTCTATATAAGAGTTAAAATAAATCTATACATAAATCTATATATCACTGATATTGATAGAACAAGCAAAAAATGACATAGGGCTAGAAAATACCTTAATTTTCTCAAAAGTTTTTCCTTTTTTTTTTTTTTTTTTGGAGAGTACAGTGAGAACTCGTATGACGCCTCAAATAACAACTAATATTTTTCAGCTTTTCTTCAAGCTAAATTGACTTTCCACAGAAGATGAAGAAATTAAAATCTTTTGGAAAATGATTCACTTTTACTTCAAACGCTTTGAGCTACTTTTTGGAGGCGTTTTTTTGGAACTCCGATGCTCAAAGCGTTAGTGAAATTTTTGAAGGGATTATTTTTAAGCTGTTTCCAACAGTATAAAAACCGAAAAAATTGGTTCATTTTCTGACGTAGACATAAATTCAAGGGAACGTAAAAGTACATTTTTTAATATTTACGGAAATGGGCAGCTTACGTAGATGAAGCTGGTTTATCCAGAATCTTCGGAAAATTTCGAATTTTTATGTACCTAGCTCGATTCTCAAGACATCACAAGAAACGCTCACGAAGCCCGTTCACGAGAAATGTAGCCCTAATTGCGCAGTATTCCTTTCCTCATTTTACCCCTCAAAATGAAAATTTCTGAAAATCCCTTCTTAATGTGAGGTTACGTTATAAAATAAATCTATGTTTCGAATTTCAGCTTTCTAGTCCAAGTAATTTTGTCTGTGCATTAATTATCTGTCAGGAGAAGTTACTTTATACATATATATATAGATATATGTATAGATTTATATACGCACATGTCCAAAATTATCTTTACCTACACAAAATTTATGATATTCAATGAAATGTCCGATCAATGTGGTCTATTTTTGCAGAAAATGTGTGAAAAACAAGCCTAATTAGCATTATCCAATAAAAAGTAATCAAACGAGTCTGTGATATGCAAATGCAGGCTTACGTCATCCGATACGTAATCAAGCGCTTTGCGCAAAACAAGTAACTTAGTGAATCTCTGCGATATAAAGTTTGATTTCAGTGTGCAATATCTCAAACCGGTTTACTATGGTTTCGAAGTATCATTTGGAAGAATATATGAAGTGGCGACTCATCGGCCGTTTAGAAGCAGGCCGGTCTATCACGGAGGTAGCCAGCTGTCTGAACATTTCACGGCAAACAGTCTCTGCATTATGGAAACAGTTTCAAAACGAGGGAACTGTTGTAAGAAGGGCTGGGCAAGTCAGTAACCGAATGACAACTGCTGCCGAAGGTTTAGCACTAACTGCCCGTCGTAACAGTAAATCTACTGCTTGCCAGTTAGCTTCTGAGTTTGTAGCCGCCACTGGAACTGCTATATCACGGCAAACGCTATACAGAAGGCTTGATGATACAGGCCTTTATACCAGAAGGGAAAGGTATGTGTTTCACTGTTGGCACAACATAAGAGGGAACGGCGGAATAGGTGCAGAACACATCAGAACTGGAGTCGAGATCATGTTTGTGAGACATGAGTCGAGATCTAGTTTTACAGGTGATTCTAGACGGGTGTTCATGTGGAGAAAGTTAGGAATACGAAATCATTCCTCAAAAATTATGGAACGTGCCCATTTTGGTTGTACAGGTGTGATGGTATGGGGAGGAATAATGATCAAAGGACGTATGCCCTTACACGTTTTCAGCAGTGGATCTGTGACAGGCGAGAAGTATCGGGATGCGATGCTAGAGTATTATGTCAGACTTCATATGGACCTGAGGTGCATATGGACCTGACTTTTTATTAATGAACAATAATGCTCATCCACATCGAGCAACGCTCGTTGACGACTTCCTCGAAAGTGAAGACATTGAGCGAATACCCGTGCCAGCACAGTCTCCTGATCTGAATCCGACAGAGAACTTCCATAAGTTCTACCTTGGAAGAGCAGTTGCACGTAGAACTCATCCTCCTCGAACTGAACATACGCTAAAGACGGCATTACTTGAAGATTGGTGCTTAATTTCCTAAACTGTGGTCAACAACGTAATTGCCAGCATGAAAACACGTTGTAATATGTGTGTACAAGTCAGGGGAGATCATATCCCGTATTAAAATCAAAAGGCTTGTGTTCTGCGTTATTCCTTTTTTTCTGAGATTGTTTTTCCACATTTTATTACCATTTTTACGTTTCATGTTGCAATTTTATATTATGTGCAATATCCTTACTTTTTCAATTTGTTATTTATGTGTCATAGTGCTATGTAACATTCCACAAAACATCACAAGTTCACTAGTTCACAGTTTCTGAGAAATACGTGAATTTGTGAATGTAAAGATAATTTTGGACATGAGTGTATAATGTCGTTTCGCGGTTCTAGATAGGATTGCACTTCTTCGAGAAAGCCATTGTTTATAAATATATTTTGTTTCTATTGAAAATCTTTATGAATTATAAAAAATAATTGTTTCATTCGTCCTTCGTGTATTGAATTTAGCTTGTAGAAATTTAACATTTTTTATTAGTTTGATTAATCACTAATATTGATCAATATATCAATCTATGTAATTGTATTTCATTGTGTTTGAGCAGGTGAAACAAAATTAAGAGAACATTTTGTAATATTTTTATTGACGAGGAAAACACAAATATTTGCTTTCACATTTCTTGGCACAACACTTTTTTCACAGCAAAAATTTATGCAATGATTCCTTTTTCTTTTAAGTACTTGTATACACCGTCGCAGGCTACGGTATTAATCATTTCTCTTGGGTAGTACAAGGTTCTGAAGGTTTCAACTGCCTCCTTACCGCATTCTGTCACTGATTCTTCAATACAGTCCACGTAATTTTGGACAGCTCGGTAGCACCTACATTATAATAAAATAATGAAATAGTGCAAAGAAAAAAAATTATGTACAAATGTACATGTATATGTTTCGTTAAAGATTTTTTTACGACTATTTCTCAAGCTACGTTTTCTGTCATAACGTTCGTGAGGCCCTCTATAGACGATTCTATATATGGGTGATTCTACAAATACGGGAATATTTC
>JAXGGA010003031.1:0-27500 GCA_038373865.1 Uloborus plumipes | reverse complement strand
AATACAACGAAACAATTTATACAGCCAGTGGCGGATCACAGGGGATAGAATTAGGGTGATGGGTTTGAAAAGTTGAAACATTTCCAAGTAAGGCCACACCCCAGCACCGCCAATATCACAAAAAATCGCCGATAATTGCGTTTTAAGACTTCAATTCTAAACATTTTAAAAGGAAAAGTTTCTTGACCCAATTTTCATTGAAGTTTGTCTTTAGTTTTGCGTTTTAGAGCTTCAATTTTGAAAATTTTCCGGAGATTACTTCAAACTATTTTTACCCCTAATGTTGGCAAAATCTCTCTGTGCAATTGTGTTTATAACAGTCCCGTTGAGAAATTTTTTTGGAAGAAAACCATAGAATCTAGCTTCTCAACGTCATAAAAAAGAGTAGGAAATATCGGATCTTCGAAATGGACACATTTCCAAGGGAAAGTTCCGAACCCCATTCTTTCATCTAATGTCATTAAAAATGACTTACAATTGGGATTTTATAACTTCAATTCCAAAAAAGTTTTGGTAGATCCCTCCATCTTCAAACACTTGAGAATTGTCAAAATTGTGTATTTGGAACATTTTAATATTGAAAAGTTGAGGGAGACTTGATGAACCGTTTCGTTTCCTCTCCTTACACTATCGTTTCAAAGACTCCGTTTTTTAAGAAATTCCTAGTTAAGGCTCCCGAACCTCCAATTACCGAAGATTGTCTCAAATTACCGTTTTGGCCTTCAATTTTGCAAACATTCCGTGTCAAAGTTCCGAACCCCGACCCTTCCCCTATCGTTAAGAAAAATGGTCTTTGATTGCGAGTTTAGGACTACAGTTTCGAAACATTTCCGGAGAAGAACTCTCAAACCTTTCTTCCTCTATCTTTTAGCAGCATCAAAGATTGAATACACCTGCGTTTTTAGAACTTCGATGTAGAAATATTTCCGGGGGAAAGTTCTGAAACCAATGCTTCCCCCTAATGTCATCAAAGATGGCCTACAATTTCATCTTAAAACGCCATTTCTAATAATTTTCCGTTGAAATGCCTCTCAATCTCTATTTCCCTCTCATTAGTCTAAAATTATGTTTCGGAGTTCTAGTATTGAAAAGCGAATGTGGGAATCCCATCGATCCCCATCTGTTTACTTCAAGTTACCTAAGATGGCCAACAATCGCGCTGTTAAGGCTTCAATTTGGAAAATTTTCTGCAGAAGAGCATATAAACACTTTTTATTACCTATAAAGATAATCGAAAATGGGTTTAGAACAAAATTTTCGTTAGGAAACACGTTAACATACCCAGATCCGAGAATAATAAGCAGTCCAGTAGGAAAAGTGGAAGAAAGAAATGCCATTCTGATATTGCTATCTTTTTTTTACTAGAAATAAAAGTATAATTAACGATGCTGAAATAATTTTACTAAAAATAGCTTCTGAGTCCTCAAATAAATTGAAAGTTGATGGATTTGAATCCGATTATGAATCCAATTTACTGAAAAATTATTGTAGAAATTTACTGTAGAAATTCTTCCTTTCTTTTAACTTACTTAACTTTTAACTAACTTTTAACTACTTAAAACACTTGTAACTTTAGATTTAACTCTCTTAGTCACAAACATATTTTTTAATGACATGCTCAGATTTTTAAACTTTTTTTCATTATTATTATCATTAGCACTCCCAATCCCCTTATAATGCATTAGTTATTTGTCCTTCCCTAATAGATCTGTTGGATCCACCCCTGTTTACAGGTTGATAAATGAACTGCCGCAGTTACACAAAATGTCTTGCAGAATCATGTTTATTAGGCAAACACAATGTAAATACTATATAGTAAGGAGTAGAGATATTCCCTGCCCTACAGTCACATTGCTATTATATTACATCAGGTTTGGGGTCAAAATGTCGCGGCCGAAATGTCGCGGGAAAAAATGTCGCCGGTCCAAAATGTCGCCGAGCCAAAATGTCGCGGGCTAAAATGTCGCGGGCCAAAATGTCGCCGGTCCAAAATGTCGCCGAGCCAAAATGTCGCCGAGCCAAAATGTCGCCTGCCCAAAATGTCGCGGGCCAAAATGTCGCGTGGTCAAAATGTCGCCGGTCAAAAATGTCGCCGGGCCAGAATGTCGCCGGGCCAAAATGTCGCCGGTCGAAAATGTAGTCGGGCCAAAATGTCGCCGATCAAAAATGTCGCCGGTCTAAAATGTTGCCGGTCCAAAATGTCGCCGGTCCAGAATGTCGCCGGTCCAGAATGTCGCCGGTCAAAAATGTCGCCGGTCCAAAATATATCCGTTCCAAAATGACGTAAGTGTATAGTACAGATTGAATGTTTCCAGTAATTCACAAATTCAATGCAGCTTAATTATGTAGCTCAATTTTACTAATAAGCTTGTCACGATATGATAAATACACCTGTTTAGTAACTTTTTTTAAACGTAGCAGTTTAGAAAATTAGCTTAAGTTATTAACAAAAATGTAACTAAATTGATTTCTTCTAAAGCTTAAATTATTTCAGTACCAAAATAATGCCATAGTTTTTTCAGGGCTGTACTTAGGGCCCAAGGACGCTAAATTTCTTCCTTTTTTAATACGCTTTTACTAAAGTTTACAAATACCTTTGTGCTAAAGATGTACAGAAAATAACAACGTTACAATGCTGCTCATTTGTGCATTGTAACGTTGTTATTTTCTGTATACGCTTTTACTAGTTTCACAAGTAGGTTTTTTTGTTTGTTCGTTTGTATGTATGTAACTCTGGGTCAAAAATAAAATTCACGTTCTTTACAAACGTATAAAAGTAATATGTTTAATACCATTATTATTACTAAAGGCTAAACTATATTGCATGTTGATGTATAATAAGTGCATTTGACATTAGTTCTGAGTTGGGCATCGATCGTCCACAAAATGCATATTATAAGTGCATGTAAACTTAGCGGATATTCAACAGTTTTCAAAATCTTCTTTTGAATTTGATTTACTCTAAAAGCGTATTTTTTAGTTTTTTAAACTATATTTAGGATTATTTCTTTTTTTTTCACACAAAGAAATTAAATAAATAAATTTGCTGTAAAGGCATTTTTTTTTTTTTTTTGCAAAAACGGAATACCGTTTAATTACCGCGTAGCCGGCAATTTTCTTATAGAACATTTTCTTTAAGAGTTGTTTGGGGACGTTTGAAATCAAATTAGTTAATGGAATTATTGCTTTCTTTGTAACAACTGAGTGGTGGAAGGGGAGGTGAAATGTCAAGAGAAAAAATGGTATTATATTCAACTCCACATTTAAATACTGATTGTAACGAAGGTACAGAACCATGTCTGAGCTGATTAACGCCAGAAATGAATAAGCATCTCTCCCTTTAAGACCCTACTCTACAAACAAAATTTTGTCTGAATACTTGCATTACTTCTTGATATACATCACTCACAAATAATGAAAAATAAAAAGTTCAATTGCTCTGCTTCCTCGATGATGTGGCGTATCTTCTGAAGGCTTCCTATGGGCCAATTTTTATTTTATTTCGTCTGAACCTTCTTCAGACATTAATCACGCTATGCTGAAAACGTTCCATTACATTCTTGCATGTAAAAACTTGGAAGAACTAGCGGCAAAAACCAATCAGCACTGAATCACATATTGGTTGGTACATGTATGTACCAAATTTCATTCTAATTCACGCACTAAGTTTTGTGGTAGAGTCGCCCCCAAAAAATGGGTCACGCAGATACACACTTACACATTTTCCCTTAAAAAAAAATCTATATCTATAAAAATGAGTGTATGTATATATATATACTTGTTCTCTGTACAAATCCACAGTTTGCGTCAGATTTTCATCAAACTTGACACAGAGGTTCCTTGATGCCCTAGAATTCTCATAGGCGGGGTCTTGAATTTTAAAAAATCTAAAAAGCTCAAATTTAAATTTTTTGTCAAAAAATGACCCTTTTATAGGAATCTAGCCTATTTATATTGTAATCGAGATAGGCCTTTTAGTATTCAAATTGATGAAATTTAAGATTTTTAAATATTAGTATTTTCCAACAATGATTACGATTAAAGTACTGAATTTTCAATTTAAGGCTCACCTATTTCCTTTTAGCATTGAAATAAGTAAAAAACAATCATAATTCATGTGGACTTTATAAAAAGAACCACGGATTTGAATTTCAAATTTGCAATGCGACAACAGTTGCGTCTGTAATGGAGATAAGCCTTCAGAACGAGAAACAGATTTATTTCAGACAGATTTATTAGATTGAGTTATAATAATTTTTACTTTGTAGGTGGGAACAGTTAATAGAGAAAAGTTAATATTTTGAATTTGGCGGGTGAATTTGATGCAATTTTTTCACTTCCATGTGCATATATTTCATGCCAGTGGACGCGGCAAAGCACAGACAACATTTCTCTTTAATTTTCACCTTTTGATAAGACTATTTTTCTGTAAACGTTTAACTTTCTGTAATATTTTAGTTTTTTTTCAAAGTTTGTACCTAAGAGACTGATTGATGCAAATTATTTTATACCCATATGAATAGAACTCTTTCAAACTTATTTTCCCTGAATGCTATGTTGTATTAATAAGCACCCGGGCAACGCCGGGTATTAAGCTAGTAAACGATAAAATTGAATTCCTCACACGTCAGAAAGTGTAAATTCTTCCAAACTGACAATTTTTCACTGATCCAATACTTTCTTTTACACATTTCTGTACCTCAGAACCAGACTAACGTAAGTCCATTTTCGTCATTTTTCAGTAGAGGGGAAAAACGATGTATTCGACAATCGTTTTTCCCCTCTACCGAAAAATGACGAAAATGGACTTACGTTAGTCTGGTTCTGAGGTACAGATTTTATGAAGAAGAAAATAAAAAGACCTCTATTATTTAAATAATATAGACTTGCTTTCGATCATGTGAGAAATTTTAACAGAAACCAAGTTTCAAACATTGTATATCTGTCTTATTCATTTCACTGTTCTTCAACTTCTTTTTTAACACACAAATTTTCCTTTCGATATCAATTAAACTTGGCTTGGGCTGCTAATCTATTCGTTTTTAAGTTGGTAGATAGCGAGTTACGGTGAAATAAGCTATTGTAAATAAATAACGTACGCTTGTTTGAAAACTATTTGTTTCTTGGAAAGCGCTCGAAACAGTTACAAGCCGAAAGGGTAAATTTTTTTAGTATTTTCAAAAATTTTAGTCCATACTATCGTTAACGCACACGTTCATCAACAGCAATTAGCAATTTTTTGCTAATTCGGTGTAAAAAAGCCTTTTCATATATTTTAATTTTTGATACTAACTGTATCAATATCGGACCTTCTACATTTTTGTCTGACGACATTTGAACTGGCGACATTTTGGCCCGCGACATTTTTGACCGGCGACACTTTGGACCGGCGACTTTTTTGACCTGCGACATTTTGGACCGGCGACATTTTTGACCGGCGACATTTTCTACCGGCGACATTTTTGACCGGCGACATTTTGACCACGCGACATTTTGGCCCGCGACATTTTGGGCAGGCGACATTTTTGCCCGCGACATTTTGGCTCGGCGACATTCTGGACCGGCGACATTTTGGCCCGCGACATTTTAGCCCGCGACATTTTAGCCCGCGACATTTTGGCTCGGCGACATTTTGGACCGGCGACATTTTGGCCCGCGACACTTTAGCCCGCGACACTTTAGCCCGCGACATTTTGGCTCGGCGACATTTTGGACCGGCGACATTTTTGCCCGCGACATTTTAGCCCGCGACATTTTGGCTCGGCGACATTTTGGCCGCGACATTTTGGCCCGCGACATTTCGGCCGCGACATTTTGGGCGTATACCATTACATCAATATCTAAATTGTTGGCAAAAAAAACACAGCGCCATTCAGCGCTCCGTATCTGATCGGCGCTTTTTGAATCAAATGCACTAAGCATTGAGTATCTACCAGCAGCCAAAAAAAAACATAGCCAATATTTTTGCGATGGATATTGTCAATAAACAACTTTATAAGTTCAATATCTATACTACTTATAGTCGATTTCATTATGCTAAAAAACATACGTACCGCAAGCAGTGAACTTTTGGAAGACACTTCCGTCAAAAGACTTGCACTCAACATCGATTTTGAACACGAATTACAGGAAATATCTGATTTTAATCATCAGAAAAAATACATAGTTATTTAATGCACCATGCACGAAAGAGCCCTAACTTTTACCTGAACTAGTTAGTCAGACGGGGAGCAACTTACGGAGTCGTCCGTTCTGATGAATCCCCCTTTATTGGGTATGTTTTAACAAGGGATCCTGTTTCATACAAATACCTGTTTAAACGATTAAAGACTATTCAATCATTTTAAACACACTTATGTACAGCCTTTCGCCTTCCAAGTAATTTCCTGTATCAGTGCTATTTATACATGAAATGTATGATCGCTTTTTCTTGCTAAGTGAAAAAAAAATCACTTCTAGGATTCACAATTAAAAATCACGAGTCAAAAAATCTAAAAAAATTAGAAACGCCAAGTGCCAAAGTAATCAGACTTCTGAAGATAGAATTCTCAATCGTATGGTTATTGTCAACACAAGATTTTTATTCAAATCTTCTTCCTTTGCAAAACTTTCTCAGAGTCAACTAACTTCTGAATCTTATCTGACTTCGACATACGTTGGAAGATTAGTAACACGTACTACAACGATTACAAATGACGAGTAGAGCAAATCATTAGCATTCAACGTTTTATACCTTCATATAAGGGGTACGACATCGATGACAAAACATCGATGTTTGAAATTATAACATCGATGGTGTTGATACATTGACCAAAATACCTCGATGTTTCCAAACATCCATCCTTTTTTTCCAATATATTTTGTACAAATTTGAATGTATGCCCTCGTTACATCGTACCTCGTTATATCACTCATTTGGATATATGGCGATTTTCTTTTGTCTCTCGAGAAAACATCGACCGTAAGACATCGATAGTAATTATCGACTCTTTTTTTTTCTGAGACATATACTGCAATTACTGATTAATAATGTACCTTTTTGAAGCTTATTTTTACGAGGTTTTTTTTCTTGCTGAAATATTAAAACATCCACATCGAAAACAATATTGCAAAACAACGACGTTTAAAGATATTCTTAGTACAACATAGTAAGTAGTAATTGTTTTTGGTAGTAATTTTTGGTAGTAATTGTTGATAATAACTTTTTATAATGAGTAACTACTTATTGACAATGCAACATTTTTCCATATATTTTTATGAAATTTTCTCACTGAAATGAAAAGCATCGCTTTAAAAATAAAAATTAAAATAGTAAAAAAATGCCGAAGGCAAACTTTTTCCAATGAGATAAATGCTGCAACTATTGATTAACGATTAAATTTTTGAGCAAATATAATTACTGCACACTTCAACAAATCTTTCTGCTAAATTATAAAACATCCGACATCGAACTCAAACTATCGATGTTGGAGAATCATCGACTTTAAAGCATCGATGGTAGAAACATCGATATTTTTGTTAAAACATCGATATTTCCGAAACATAGACATTGATGTCGCACCTCTATTTCATATTCAACGCCATCGTACACAATTCAGTGTTTTGTATATGTGTATTCTTGTGTGTGAGAGAGTCAGAAATATTTTGGAGTATTTTGTACAGTGAAAGAAATAACATTCCTATTTGGTACATACCTTCTCTGAAAGAACTTGATGTATCACATAACTCCTCTAAAATTACCTGTTGATCCTTTAAAGCATCAAGATAGTTTGCGTATTGAGTATTCGGACACTGTTCAGCAAAATCAATAGCACACTCTACCCGTGAAGGCGCTTTTCTGTGAAAGAAACATCATTATCGTAAAAATAAGCACTTTTAAAACTAATTACTATAAGGTAAGTGCGTCAAATAAAGTCATCCCAAACTTTATAGTCTAGTATATTGATAATTTATTATTCAATTGGGTCCAAATTTCGCACATTCCTCATGACTCATAACTCATAAAAATTACCTCATGACTCATAAAAATTAAGAAACTAATCATTAGGGTTGGTTCGGGTAAGTGGGCCACCCCCTTAAAACTGAAATGCGCGTATGGTTTTATATTGTTTTGTACTGATCATGTCAAATTCGATCACAGTGATTGCTTTTGCATATATTTGGGTTTCATGACAAAAAAATTGGGTCATATAATTTATGTCAAAAAAGTTTCCAAAAAAAATTTTTTTTTGCGAGTTCAAGCAACATTTTTCAAAGAAGTGTTTCAATTTTAATTTTTATTATTTTTTCGATGTTCATCAAGTTTTCTTGTAGGGTTTGAACTAAAGTACACATTGCAATGAGAATTTTTATGCAAAGTATTATTAATGTGTGTTTAAGGAGAGGGGCACACTTACCCCGTAGTTTTTATCTATTAGGATAAGTGGGCCCCCTCATAATAATGGTTTCAAAATGAAAAGCAAGTTTTGATAAAGCAATTTCTACGATGAAATGAAAGATAATTATGGAGACCTAGAAGAAATTGATGGTTCAGCTACAAAATCTGCAAAAGCTGGTAACTATGTATTTGTGAAACTTGTATCAAAGAAAACCATAAACTAATATGAAGACCTAATTTTAAAATATGATACAAATGAAAAAACTACTGCGAAATTTGATAGAAAGAATAGAAATAGCTACTTTTTATTGGTTTGATGTAGGTGATGTTAGAATTATAACTGAGAATGAAATGATAATGTTTCTCCCTCAGAAAACTTTAAATAGACGTTGCCATTAAGTGTTTCCATTTTTTTTCAACCTATATATTTTTTCTTATTTGACCAAAATTGATCTTAATCGACTCTATTATGCTTGTTCAACACTAATTTATATGTAAAAGCAAAAAATATGCCTAACGGCTTTTAATGAATTTCACAGACACAATTATTTTGTATTCCGCTTTGTAATTATCTGTCATACACATTTGAATGTAAGCAGATATCTCGTTAATAGATACATTTATAAAAAAAGTATTTCCCACTAAAATGTTACATACTTTATCAGGTAGGACATGCAAGCCCCCTTTTTAGATATGCTTATTTTAACTATAAATAAATGGGGGGTGGCCCACTTGCCCCTTCCTAGGGGGTAAGTGGGCCGCCCACGCCATTTTGTACAGAATAAGATACTTAAAAATATTTAAAGCATTTTTTCAGGAAATAAAGCTGAACTTGTGTTTATTAATAATGTCCAAGATAAACTGTTTTGCTTTAAAACTTTTGTATAAGGCTTTAAAAACGAACTGTTCTAAAAAGGGGGCCCACTTACCCTAACCAACCCGAAATAAAATTTAAATTTCAAATAAGGTTTTAGCAGATTAAACATAGAATGATGAGTAAAAACCAAAAAGCAACGTCTAAAAGGACAAATAGGTCAAATTAAAATTGGCAAACATGTTTCAAAGGCATAAAGCCTCCTTCTTCAGTGCCAAGCAAGAAATTGAAAGAACCAAAGTACCGGGAGAGTTTAAATAGAAAAAGAGCAAAAGCTAGGCCAATCAGGTGTCAGCGTGAGCCGAGCCCGGATTTGGCGTTGCCTTGTCAGAAAATTTAAAAGCATGAAGTAAATTTGGCGAGATGTGTGGAACTGCAAAGGATTCGTTACAATTATTACTTAATTTTTTGTGAAGCTACTAGCTTTTGCTCCTTTTCTATTTAAACTCTCCCGGTACTTTGGTTCTTTCTATTTCTTGCTTGGCACTGAAGAATGAGGCTTTATGCCTTTGAAACATGTTTGCCAATTTTAATTTGACCTATTTGTGCTTTTAGACGTTGCTTTTTGGTTTTTACTCATTTGCGCACAAAGTGAGCTGTTTTTAATAAAATTATGATTTGGACTTATTAAGAACAAGGGTCCCGAAGAGGCCGAGATGGAAAAAAAGCTAAAAATTACCATCAAGCTTATTTTTATATTTTTCTTATTTTATTTATTTTTTTTTAAGTATAAGAACCTATTAAACCACATTTGATAATTTCAGAGCAAATATATCAAAAATTCAATACTGACTACAATGGAAAGAAAAAAGACCAATCGTCCCATTTGAGGCACTGTTGAGTTGAGCTATTACAGCTTGTATTTTGGTTACTCCTGCTCGCAATTTTTGCACATATGTGCCACATATATTTGAATGGTTTTACTGTATTTATAGATATAAAACTGAAAATACTCCTAAACAATTATTTAGTCACCTAAAAATAAAAAATAATAATTAATTTATCCATTTAAAATGACTTATTATCTTGATTATAAGCTATTGCGCTATTTAGAATCACTTTGAATTCTGTCAGAAATGGGAGGCAACATAAGTTATTTTAACGAAGGCGATACAACTTTAATGGAAAAAATGCAATAACTTAATGCTTTAAATGCTGATATTTTGTAAAAATATCATAACATGTCTATCATTAATAAATTTGCACGCTTTTTTTTTTTTTTTTTTTTTTTTTTTTTTTTTTTTTTTTTACACGCAATGCCATAACTTCTTTAATACATTGTCTAATTTCAAATGTAAGGTTTCATTATTTTGAAATTCTTTTGTCACACTTTCGGAGATGGTGGGGTAAACCAGGCACTTCCCGGTGGGCCCATTTTTTAAAACAAATCACTTGAAAAAAAGAAAGGATAGCTTATTTTGGTTAAATTGCCAAAGCCGCTTCAATTTTCGAATGTATACTCTCAATAACTGGAATGATTTTTCTTTCTTTTTTTTTTTTAATTCTACTTACAAAAAAAAATTACAATAGGAGGTTGACAGCTTGCAATGAGCAAGCATGTGTTTTGCAAGTATTGTACCACTCGCTTACTGTAAACTGAGGTGATAAAAGTGATAGGATACTTCCTAATATCGTGTTGGACCTCATTTTGCCTGTCACAGAACATTAACTCAACGTGACATGATTTCAACAAGTCGATGGGAGTCACCTGCAGGAATGTTTACCAATTCTGACCTATAGACATATATAAGTGGGACAACATTGCTAGTGCAGAATTTTACGCTCAATCATGTCCAAAAAACAATTGATACACTGTAAAAATAGATGTTGTTTTTTACTATATAATACAGCCAATTTTATAGTAACTAACTGTAAAAATTGCTAATTTTGCAGTAATATATAGTAACTAATACAGTAATATATAGTAATAATACAGAAGGATCGTAATGTAAGTTTCGTTGCATGACAACAATTAAAGCAGTAAACCAGGCACTACGATGGACTACATCAATGGCAATCACGCACCATCTGCAATTAAAAAACTCTGCTCTGTAAAAAATGAATGTTGTTTTTATAATATAACGTAGCTAATTTTATGGTAATAAACTGTAAAAATTGCTAATTTTACAGTGATAAACAGCAAAATTGATAATTTTACATTTTATTACTGTGTATTTTACAGTTTCATACTGGAATCTCTGCTGCCAGTATTATACTGTTTTTTACTGTATAATACAGCTAATACTGTGGTAATAAAGTGTAAATTGTGGTAATACACTGTAAAATTGCTGCTTTACCGCAATAAATTGCAAAATTGCTAATTTTACAGTTTTAAACTGGAACATCTGCTGCCAATATTACGCTGTAAAAACAACAGTTTGTTTTTTGCAGTATAGACTTCATGTCGGGAGATCTAGATCGCCAATACCTGTGTTAAACTATACAGACTGTTTTTTTAAGATAATTGAAAATTGCTGTAGCCAGGTGACGTAGCGCAGTGCCACTCATATAAACTCCATGGCTATTTTGATAGATGAATTCTATAAATGTCTGCAAATGGTGCTGAAGAAACTGAAATAACCATTTTCAGTCAGTCACCACTTCAGTTGTACCTCAAGCTCTAGTGCATGCGACATTAAAGCTACCCACATTTTAATGGAGTGGAGTCAACACTATATATCACAGTCCCTTGTTGACAAATTTGCATTCATGGCTTCGTGAGCTCCGTGTCGCACTCAAATCTCACCATCTCCCTTATCAACTAATATCAACTCACCATCACCTCTTATCAACTAATATCGTGCCTCCACTAACCAAGCCAATGGTTTTTAACTGACTTTTGTTCAACCGTTATGGTCAAGTGCCCTGTAAAAGCAATGTAGAAAGTGTAGTGCTGATTTTGCATATCCTTCAGGGGTATTCTGCTTTCACAGGCCATTAAAGCATGATTTTTCCACCCAGTTCTGATAGACACCTCTTACGTATGTTACGTAAGTATTTCTGACACTCTGAGAATCTCAGAATGTTGTTCTCTTCAAGGAATCCTGAACTGGAATACACCATGCTTCAAACTCAAACTCTGGGTTCATAGCCTATTAATTTCTACCGTGCCACGATAAACAGACTTTAAAAATTGGTAAAAGAGCTACTTAAGCATAAGTAAAAAAACCTAGCAATGAACTATTTGTGTATTTTGTACGTGATGATATTGATAAAGGTGTATATTTACATATTGCTATCCCGCTACTTTTGCCACATCGATATGACTCTAAATCATCATAGCACTTCAAAATTAGTTAGAATATACTTACGAGCAAAATCGTGTAAGTTGCCCTTCATCTTCTGGGAAGGTTTGTTCAAGGAGCATGAAATTAAAATCATCTCCATCTACCAGGCATTTGTTAGCTTCTTCATCAGTACAAGTTGGAGAAGCAAGTGCACATCCAAGAACTGAAAATGCAATTAAAATTACACACTGGTATTTTAAACAGCAAAATGTAAATATAAAATTACAGTTCCTTAAAGCCTGATTAATTTTCAGTTTTATTCATGCGGGATTTATTCACTGTTCATAGAAACAGGTTTTGAGGTATAACAGTAGTCACGAAAACTCGACTCAAATCGAAAATGGCCAAGTGTCTGAATGCCGGGTCATAGATAAAATGCACAGAAAGTTGTAGTTTTTTTCACAATGACGTGAAAAAAACTACATATGAACGTGACATGGTTTTGTGCTTTTTGCCGGATTATCGAGTTTCCGGTTTTCGAGACTTTACTGTAGCTACAACTTACTGTGAAACCACAAGTACTCTCTTTAATTGGACAGTTTGGTCTCATAGTGTGATCTTATACACTTTTTGGGAGGACACTTGCTTTTTAATTAATACTTCATTGTCATAATGCTGTGCAAAATATAAATAACTTCTTTTTTAAAAATTTTATTACTGATATGAAAAATATATTTCTAAATAAAATTTCGCACTGTCATACAAACAGAAAATGGATCTGTTCAATATATAAAAAAACACGATCTTTAGTTAAATTTTTCATTATACTTATTTGTTCTTACAAAAATTACCAAATTGCTATACGTACAAAATAGCACTTTAATGGACTTAAATTTTTAAAAAGCTCCAATTAAATTATAGTCGGGTAAAATTAGAGAACTACACGAGACAAAATGCAGAATTTTACAATTTATTGTGTTACAAATGTTTTATTCTTTAAGAGCGTGTAGTAGAATGTAATACTAGCATGCACTGATTCAGTTAGGGTATCCAGTTATAGCGGGCACTTAGAACAAATTTCCTGCTTGCTCTTACCATCAGAGAAAATAATATTAAAAGATTAAAAACCGCGATTGCCGTACTATGGGGGTAACAATATTTTAAAAAGCTCTTACCTTTACTTTAAATATGTTCTCAGTTTTTTCAATTGTTACATTTAGTTAAGACTTCCGACCAAAATCAGTTTCCATAAAAGGTACTAAAGAATTTTTTACTTAAATTGAATAGCAAAAAAGAATTAATCAAAAAAGCACTTTGTGCTTCTATATATTGTCAGAAGATTTAAATAATATATAAGAAAGTTTACTGACATTATGTTAAGCTAGAAATAAATCCTTACCGGACAGCAAAAGAATGAACATAATTCTCGCCATAATGAAAGAACTTATTAAGTGAGCAGAAAGAAGGAGCTTAATTTTCAATATATAAAGAAAATTTTGAATGTTTATCGCAAAACTTTTTGCACATGTTTTTTATCATTTAAATGAAATTGAGATAGGAATGACATTTTTTAAGAAATAGTAGAAAACATGTGTTATACTCCCACTTAAGTCCCATTATTACGGCAAGATTTGAAATCAAAAAATTAGATACCTTTTAAGCAATCACAAGATTTTCAAACGGTGGTTAATGAGCGATAAGTACTCTCAAAGCTTTCTAGAGTATTTTTTTTTTTTTTTCTTATTTTTTGTAGTTCCGTGAAATAAAACGAATTGGAGCAGCGGTTCGAAACGATACGAAACTTCTCAATCACACAAAGAAATTCTCCTTAAATGTACATTTTATGTTTTTCGTTGCCATTTTTTTAGGTACGTAAGAGGAGCATGAGGAGTTCAGAAATTAAGTTTTGTCATTCTGGAAACAAAATTGACTAATTATCAAGACTGCACTTACAAAGCCAAATAACCTCTCGTTTTCATAATCTGCAAAAGATTGTGGGCAAGTACAGACCTATTTGTATTTTAAACCCAATAAAATATTTTTTATTAGGCTCTGCCTGTACAGTACCGCATTGAAGTCACCGAAATCTTCAAACTGCATTATAAAAAATTAGAACTTGCTCACGACGTCATATGTTTAGTATTTACAGGGTGTATCTAAATAAATATTCTTTATGGCCCGACTATTTCCACAGTTTACTGCTACTGTTAATCGACAACACATCAATTTTCTCTCAAATTATGTATAAAAAATATATATATGTAGGTGCGCAACGAAAAGAGGCAAACTCTAACAGCAATTTTGGTTCTTAAGGACATATTTTCAATCCTTGTGTATTAGCTTATACAGTATTTAATGTTTCTCAATGTTTCACTGCGTATACGTGAACAACAGCTATTTGTATCTTGAAATTTTTTGTACCCGTTTAGAAGCGGTAACTCAGAAACAAGTCCAGTTGAATATCGTAAAAATTTAGAAAGAATTTAGCTATCAAATGAGCTGTATTTTAATGATTCTCTGAAACGCGATGAATCATTAGCGGTTGTTCACAAATAATCTGTTTTTATGCCGAATCACTCCTTGGAAAAGATCAAAGATTGAAAGCACATGTAGCCATTTTGCGATTGATCCCTTAAGATTCGTCATCTATCCGAAAATAATTGAATTTCGTCTCATTAGATCACTGATGTTTTGCTAAATTTCTGAGATAACCAAAATAACTTTTCATGAGTAGCCACATTGACATGAGTTACTAATTATAAAGTTTATAAACCGCTATCTTTTGCACGTGTGCAGTGAAAAATTAATTGCTTTAGATGGTTCATATACTCATTAAATGTTTTATAGTTTTATTTTAAATTCAAATATTACGTTTCTCTTGTATGTTGTCAAGTTTTCGAAAGTTTTTTAAGGTTTATCTGAAAAATCTGCATATTTAATCTGCATATATAAAAATCTGCACAAAAACCTACCAAACAAAGTTCTCATTTTTGCAGGAAATGTTCATCTCTTCGAAAATATAAGTAATATTCTCACGAAACTATTTAAACTAATTTCTTAAATTTACAACTTATTCTCAGCTATTTATGATGAAGGATGATCAAAAAGCGCTTTTGTTCCTCTATTCCCATTCTTTTAGTCCCATAAATTCTGTGTAATTTAGTTTCATTTCGGAAATGTCAACTAGAGCTCATAGTTTATGCGAAAAAGTTACAGAACAATTGGTCCCTTATTTATCGAGAAATCCTAATAAATACGAGTCTTTGAAAGTGTTTCAATATTTTTGCTGATACATGTATACTATACGGTGGTACCCCTCTTATGGAGGCGTTCAATATCCCAGACTTAATTGCACTATTTAAAGAGCTCAATGATATCCTTAACATTAAACAACTGATACATAAATTTAAAACTGTCCTCTCGACAATTAAACATGCCCCAAGTAAAATTGAAAAATTAACTGTCCTTGTCCAGATCTTTTTTGACCTGGACTAATCTATTTCCTTTTTTCTAACAGTGCTATGAAAACCCCTTACTCCCCCCTTACCCCCTTTTAATTTCTTAAATTTTAAACATGCCAAGGACTTCAAAAACAGCTTAGCTTGCCGCCCAATCAAAAGCTAGTCCCCTTCGGGGGAAATCTTCCAATCACGATCGACCGGTGAGGTAGAGGGCTCCGCCCTAGGTACTCACCAGGCCTCGGCCGAATCACTATACTGCGTTATATACGGTGGTTATTAAATAAGTTGAGGTGTTTAGACCTCTCTATCGAGTGACGAAACATTGCCACATTGTTTATAGGCTTGCATCAGTCCATGGGATTCCAACTGTTGCAGTTAAAAATAGCGCCAAAAGCAGTCACTAGGGATGCACTGATACACAACTAGGCCGATTGCCGATTATTGATCATGATTATTATTTTTAATAATACCACTGCCTCCATCCTCTTTTTTTTCCTTTCAGAATTTTAATTTTAGAAATAGTTAATAATTTATTTCTGAGCGACGAATTTTTTTCTCTATTTTCCTCATTTCCCCAAAATTTCACCAAATTTCATTGAGTGAATTTTCATACATAAAAGTTTTTTAAAAATAGAAAGGTGGCTGTAGAGAATACATGGTATAGTAATGTTTTCAGAAAATTACACTCATTTGCTTGCAAAATCCGTTTCTCGTCGAAGGTATACAAGACGAAGCTGCATCGTTACTATACGGTAGAAAAAAACTGTAGTACTATTAGAAAACCTGTAGGAAACTGGGATATCATTAACTTCTCTAGTTTCTACGATAAAGCCCCTTCTTAACCCATTAATGCCTGACGTTTTTTTACCAAAGATATTTTGTATACTGATTACACGGCTACAGAACACACTTTACAATCGTTATGTGCTGCTATCTATTAATAATGAATTGAAACAATACCAAAATAATAATTTAACACTATTATTTGGTTGAAATGTTCATTTTTTGTCAATTCAGACACTTCTTGGACCGTCCCTAAAAAGGGACGCCAGGCAATAATGGGTTAAGTAGCATTACTTTCTAAAAAGGCTGTATCGTTACTGCACTATAGAGAAAATGTGCAGTACTTACCAGAAAACCTCTTGGGAACTGGGATTCCATAAACTTTTCTAGTAACGATAAAGCCCCTTCTTAAGTAGCATTGCTTTCTAAAAAAGCTGTATTGTTACTACACTACAGAGAAAATATGTTGTACTTACCAGAAAACCTCTTGGGAACTGGGATTCCATAAACTTTTCTAGTAACGATAAAGCCCCTTCTTAAGTAGTATTACTTAAGAAAAAGCTGTATCATTACTACACTGTAGAAAAAACTGTAGTACTAATAGAAAACCTCTAGGAAACTGGGACTCCATAAACTTTTCTAGAAAGGATACAGCTCCTTCTTAAGTAACATTACTTGTGAAAAACTGTATCGTTGCTACACTGTAGAGAAAAACTGTAATACTACTAGAAAACCTCTAGGAAACTGTTTGCATAAACTTTTCTAGAAAGGATACAGCTCCTTCTCAAGTAACATCACTTGTAAAAAAACCTGTATCGTTACTACACTGTAGAGAAGAACTGTAGTACTACCAGAAAATTTCTAGAAAACAGAGATTCCATAAACTTTTCTAGTAAGGGTACAGAGGTCCTTCTTAAGTAGCATTGCTTAAGAAAAACTATCATTACTACACTGTAGAGAAAAATTGTAGTACTGCCGGGAAACCTGGAGTAAACTGAGATTCCATTAACTTTCTAACAGCGATATAGATCTGTTTTAAAGAAAATTGATAGCACTAGCAAAGACTAAGTTGTACCCCGTTACTAGAAAACTTTATATATGGCAAGCTGGCTTGCGATTTTCTAGTTGCACTGCAATTCTATACAGTGCATTCATCGAGTTCAGAAAGCAAATCTACACAAAGAGATGACGTGGACAAATCTTAAAAATCCATTGATTGAAGCCGCATTTGCATCTGCAAACTTGGACGTAAGAAGGCATATCTCCTTACCACTATGCCACTCTAACTTTTCAAAGGACGCTCCTCAACAATCACCAATGGCACCATCTGTGATGACTGTTTAATATTGGAACCTCAAATATTTTGTGATTAATTGGAAGAATTCTAGTCACTCCGAAATACATGCTAAACTTTTGTGATTCTATGACTTTTTTACCTCAGTACCATGTTAAAAATATGAAGTGATGCAAAGTTAATACACATGATTCAAATTGAACCTAAAATATACGCACTAAATAGCACTAAAAAGATATTTAGAACAAAAACTTTAAAAAACTCCAAAAAGTCTGATTTTTTTCCCCCGTATAGGAAAGAAAAAGTTATTCAACACAAAGCAGACAAGAAAACCATGAAAATTAAACACCAGTGCACTAAATGAAGTAAATTTTAAAGAATTAAGATTATTGTGAAGAGCAAGGATTTATGAAGAGCAATATTATTTTGATACTAGCGATTGTTTAAATACATCACATTATACTAAATCCTTCTATGTTTCTAGATTTTTCAACCGTGCAACCATGAACCAAATTTATTTTTAGGAAGTATGTAATTTTAATTTTAATTTTTACGTTTTTTGCACCACTGATGTAAAAGTTTTCCTATGTTTTAATTTCTTGAAAAGGTGATATAGTTTTTACTAAAAAGTTTAGTAACCATATACTGCAAAAATAAACTGTTGTTTTTACAGTATAATACTGGCAGCCGACGTTCCAGTTTAAAACTGCAAAATGCACAGTAATTAATCAGTTGTTAATTTTACAGTTCATTGCTGTTTATTTCAGTTTTAAACTGGAACCATTGCTGCCAATATTACATTGTAAAAACAACAGGTTTTTTTTTGCAATGTCGTTCAAGCGTGTTTCTTATAGTTAAATGCTGTAGAAATGAAAAGTAATCTTTCCTGAAAGCATAGCAACAAAAATGATTTTCGCCATTTTGAGTGTCTTTCAAAAAGTAATTATTATAGCAATATGTGATATTTAAGTAGAAAAATGTTTACTTATCGTGAAGATAGGCCTTTAATCTTAATCCAGGTGGTGATAACAGCGCTTTTGTCAAAAGTAAATCGTGAAATCTTTTTTATTTTTTCCTTTCTTTCTTTTTTTTATTTTATTTTTATTTTTTTCACTTTCTGAATTTTTTTTTATTTTGTGAGAGCGTTGTTCTATGCAAAAAAGTTAATAATTTAGTTCTATAATCATTTTCATACTATTTCACGGTACCCAAGACAAATGTAATAGTAAGTTAGTAGTTAAAAAACTTTTGCATCTAGCTATTTTGCGAGTAGGAAAGAGAAATTCCATAATTTTCAGAAGAGAAGCTTCATGACCTCCTGTAGAATATGCTGTTTAGTTTTCGTATCATTATCTTACCAGGGAACCATGCGAATAGTGTAATAATGAAAAAAGTTTAAATAGAAGCTATTAAAGAGACTCTCACGACACATTTTGACGCATTTTTTTCCCTCGTCCACCCGCAAATGAGATACCAGATCTTAAAAGCTTAACCGAATTTTTAGAAAGTGATAAATTTAAAAAATTGGCGAGAAATTTATCACGTAATTTCACCGTCGGCATGTCAGGACATCTGTCTACAAATCATGTGAAAGCTGTCTGCCTTTTCTCATTGAAATTTAATAAATTTGGCGACTCTTTTTTTAATTTTTGATGCAGTAAATTGCATTTGTAATTGCAATTTACTGTGATCAACTGTGATTTTACTGTGATTTTTGGCGTTATATCGCACATAAAATTTTAACTCTTTATAGTTATAATTTTAAAAACTTAAAACCAATTGTTGTTGCTGTTAATGTTTTCTTTCTTTTCTTTTTTTTTCATTATATAAGCTACAAAAATGTAAGAAACTTCCTAAACTTTAAAATTTCAAGACTAAGTCAAAAAACTAACACATAAAAGTGAAAAAATCAAAACAGGCTCTGAAAGATTTAACCGCCAAACACGTCTCTCTGCATTTTTACAATTAAATAGTTCATAGATATTTTATGTGGACTAATGTTTTCAAAGAGATAAGCAGTACAAAAACAGACTGAAGAAGCAAAGTATTTTACTTTTTAATCTTTAAACGGATATCATGAGTATTTAGATTAAATATTTTAATGATGATGCAACAAAATATTCATGGCATTTGCTTAGGTCATACATCCTGCAACATTCCCACAAAATTCAAGGGAACACTTTTCTTTTTCTTTTTCGATAACACAGATGGCTTTTTAAGCTACCTGTGTACGAAAGATAAAATATGAATCACAACTTATTGGATTCAAGATAAAAACAAATCAGTTATTTTCTCACTATTTAAGTATGAATGATTTTTTTTGATAATTTTCATTTGTTGCAACGCATTTCAAAATGGCTAAAGTAACCTTTGTCCTCTTGGTTTCCGGTAAGATTTCTTTTCAATTCCCTTTACGAAGAAAATAATGTACTGCATTCAATAAAAAACGAAAAGAGTAACTACATTTAATTTAAGCATGAGTAAGAGACTACACCGTTAAAACTACAGGTTGCGCAAGTCACCTTTAAGGATCAAACGTTGTAGCACCAGCGGCACCAGCTTGAAGGTGCCATTTGGCTCCTTAAGGTGCAATAGGCCACCCATGAGGTGCCATAAGACGCCCATAGGGTGACATATGGAGCAAAATAGCATCTTCAAGGGTGACATAGGAAGTCAAGGGGTACCGATCAGGGAGTGCCACTTGACACAATGCTACAACGTTTCACCCTAAAAGTACCTTGTGCAACCTGTCTTTTTAACAATGTATACCCTGCGTAACGAGAGCTATCATATCAAAGAAAAATTAATTGCCCACTCTCCGCACTTTACCCCTTACTGTTCTTTCTTATGACCCCCAAGGGATCCCCAAGGGTTAAAATTAGAAATTTTGTCGTTTGGGTGGTTTCTGAAATAAACGATTCAAGTGTACTTTCTCTCCTGCCCTTGTCCATTCTTTGTGTGAATATGTTGTTGTGCTGTAAATGGTTGTCAATCCTACAAAGGGTCATTCCATGAAAATGTCAACCTCAGCCGAAGAAAAAAAAATATCGAAGTGAAAAAAGTATAAAAAAATAAATGAATAAATACATAAATAAAAATCATACAACATAAGAAGTTAAAAAAAATGGGAAAAATATTGTAATTATTACTGAGATTAGCCATAATAAACAATTTGTAGTAAGTCTATACTGCTTATTATTCGATGGTTACGTTAGTCGCGTTACGTTAGTCACACTCCATCTTGAGTAAAAGTGACACTTAAGACTAAAAAAAATTAAGATTTAATAAATGTGTTTTATGTTTTTGAAAGCCAACTTTACACATTTTTCAAATGTATCATTCAATTTTTAACACTTGCTTAACTTTGAGAAATTTTTGCCTCACAACATGAGCATTCATTTTCAGGGTTGCAAAAATGTTACGTTAGTCACACTGCTGTTTTGGTTTAAAAAATATCTACTGTCAGTAATTTTGTTTTAAACTAATAGCAGAAATGATACATAGATACCATGTACATTGTAAATCCACCAGCATAACTAAAAAATATTTTTTATCCTTTAAGTTACAAGTAAACACAGTTACAAAATCAGCTCTGAATGTTACGTTAGTCACTATGGAATGACCCCAAACCAGAAGTTATTTTTTAACCATCTGACGTTGCTGATTTTTATCTGATCACAGTAGTTTGCCTAGCACATACTGATTCTTAGAATTTTTTACCCATATAGGCACATTTTTGCAATCAATTTTAACTTTTCATATTCTCTAGTTTGACTATTATTACTACTTTTGCTCATGAATGCTTCTTTTCTAACAAATGTAGATCATAAATAGTTTTTAGTCAGTCATTATTTGTATTATGGATATTCCAAGTGACAATGAAAAACATATGTTTAAAGGATTACATTCAAAAGAAATAAATATTGCTGACATTAATGAGTAAGTTTAAGTGGATTTTTGGAAAATAATTGAATTTTGCTAGAATAACTATTGCTAGTATTTAATATTGTCGTAGCTAAACGTGTGGAACCATCGATGTTTTTTGGTAGATGTATTAATACACCATCGATGTTTTATTTTCTAACATATAATGTTTTGCTACCGATGTCGTACCACTCATTGTTACCTATTTTATAATGTATATAGTGAGGGGATACTAAAATAGAAGATTATAAAAATTTCAATTTTAGTAAAAGTTTGGTCACATTTTTTTTCCTAATGAAGGACAAATTGTATTTCTTGTATTTAAGCTTAAACACCAGGTGTAGGATTCATTGTCTTTTTTAATTAATTGATCGAAACATATAATACTCAGAGACCAAAACACTTAAGTGGACGTAATATGGTATCTTTACCCTAACATTTTAGAGAAGTACCCCTTGAATGCGATTTGCACAGTTTGCAACAAATAGCGCGTTCTTTAGTGTGCAAACGCAAGTTAAAATCAGTTCATTACTCTTGCGTATATTGTCTAGTGCACGCTTTAAATCCATTCAATATTTTCTTGATAGTTTTAAGAAATTTTCATTCTAGTTTTAAGCTGTGCGGTCGCATCGCCAGTTTGCACCGATAAAGAGTCCGAGAAATGTGTGACAGAAGACGCCTCTACCGATTTCTTAAAGATGGAGCGCCCTTGGACACCTGATGAATATACATTAGATGAAGAATGTCCGTAAGGTTATTTCTTTCTTTTCGACTTTTTACATACATACGTATGGGTGTTTCTCAGTAAAGTCGTAACTGGCCTTTTTCGTTTCGTTTCATTCCGTTTTTGAGCTATATGCCCAGGTTTTTGATGAGGACTATAATCTACTGTTTTTCCTCCGTTACATATGATTTTTATTACATACATCTTGTACAGACAATGTATGAAAGAGTTACATCACTAAGGAAGGAACTTACATCCGGGGCGAGGGTGGGAGTCGAACCCACCGTCTCATAGTTATCGGTTACACGCCTTAGACCGCTCGGCCACTGAGACCCCAATTGACCTTTTTATTCCATCATTCTGCTCGATGCCAGATAGCACACGTAACTTTTAAATGTTTTATAAATGCTTGTAAATAATTTGCATAGGGGCTACGTGGGCCAAAAGGTAGAGTACTCTCCTCGTAGCAAGTGATTGCGGGTACGAAAACCGCCTTGCCCATGGATGTTATTTCATCCTCTCTGTACCGTAAATATGTCCTGTGTTTGTCAGGAGGCAAAGCACATGGTACGCAGTCCTTTTGTATGTTGAAGCTGATGGCTTCTGAAAAAAAAATGATTTGCACAACGTTGGCAACCATTTTAAAAGGTTTATAAAGCGAAATGGGATTGCTTTAGTTTCACTAAAAACGTTGCGTGAAATGTTCATTTATTTTTTTCAGTGAGAGGCTTTCAATGCTGGAATGTGGGCTCGCTTTTACAGAAAGATGTTATAATACTTCACAAGGAGCATTTTTAGGAGCTTTCCAGAACTTTAGAGATCTCTATGTTAAATTGTGTGACAAATCGGATAAATTCAGAGCAGGTATGTGTGTAATTTGAACAGAAGAATTCAATTTTTTTCTTGTCAATTTTATGAAATTGGTTATAACGCATGTTTAATTCTTGTGGTAAGACAATGCAATTTCATGTCCAAAACAATTGTCATAAAATATTTCAAGATGAAAAAGCTCTAAAAAAATTTTATCTAACTTTTATATTACGCACTGCTTTAATTTACCTAACCCATATTATTTGTACGAGTACTTGGAATAAAAATATGAACTCTTTGTTTAAGGTAAACACAATATGTTTTCTTGTTTGAACGATTAAATTAACTTTGCTGAAACAAGCACTGTATATAATGAGAAATGCATCAATGTCTTTGTTCAAAATGTAAAAGATAACATAACAACGTTAGAGAGAAAGGCACAAATTTTCAACAAATTCCAAACATGAGTTTCGGGGCTACAAGGAACCCTTTTCAAAGCCAAAGACGTGAGTTTATGGATGAAAAGATTTCCCATTTTCTTATTGGGAGATAATCGCATTATTTTTTTAATTGTAAGGTGATCTCTAAAAAAATTGAAAGGGAAAGAAGTAATCAATTGCATGGATTTATCTACACATAAAGTTAATCAAATAAGATCGTCACTTCAGCCATTTACCAAACATATAGTCGACTTACAGTATAGTAACATAAGGCTATACCATCTCATGCTACAAATTTAGTTACTTAACAGTCCCTAGAAAAAAAAAAACTGGAGAATTCTTGAACTATATATTTTATTTGTTTTTAAGAATCAGAAATTGCTGAACTGAAAAACATGTCTTCTCTTTCAGACTATTTGGAACACATCTATTGCCTGAATGAGCAGATCAATTATTTTTATGATGAATGTACGCAATTCTTACGTCCTCCTCCTGGCACTACAACGTAAGTTCATTGTTATCACAAAACTAGAAATAACTCATCATGGTATAACAGAGGGGGGGGGATTGTCTTTTTAACAGAGAAATTTGCCGTCAAGTTTGACGTATTCCAATAAATATCTATACCTCAATGTTGGACTAACGTAAGTCACACTTTCACAATTTTTCAGGAGATTAACAACGTTTGTTTGTTCCATACGAAGGTTGGAACCAGTGCTCTTAACTGGAAGATACCAGCACTGGAAAATAAATGTGAAGATTAATAATGGAAAATAAATGTGGAGCATGGCCCTTAGGGCCATGCTCCACATCAGCGTAAAACGCGACCGAAACTGAAGGCAGAAACCGAAAATCCGGGTACTTTCCATAGGAACACCATTAAATCCATTTTAAGCTTCTGCCTAATTTTTCTGCTTTACGTCGATGTGGAGCATGGCCCTTACTCTTAGTCACGATGAGAACACTGGTAGCTTTCGGAAAAGCATCATCAAAGAAAGACCGCAACAGAAGAGCGTAGAGATCGCTACCTCACTCCTTATACACCAGAAGAAGAAGACAACAAAGGAAAAACTGGCTGAGCATTGTGAAATAGGATTTTGTGACTAGTTGAAGGACATAAGTATAGACATTTGCCTTCAACTAATTGGCAGTGATACCTCCAATGAAATGTCTGTCTGGAAAGGAGGCATGCTACATTACAAACTCCTAAATTACAGACTTTTTAGGTCTTTTTTTCTGCTGGCTTCACATCAACGAGCAGATATTAAGTCATATAGGAGCAAAACTTGACGGACCAGTTTCTCCAGAAAAGGAATGGATTGGTACTGTAGGTAAACTCTTTTCCGAAGTTGAGTTTCTTGAGAAGAAAACAAAGTTTAAGCCAATTCAATTTTTGGAGCCCCTTGTTAATATCGAGAAATTGTTGCTGGTCAGTCGATCAGTTCCGTGGAAATCAGAAGCATTGAAGCTCACTGATGGCGGAACTATTTCCAACTCTAATTGATACTATTTTGTCAAAACACAAAGGCTTTTTTACTTTAGTCCTTAGAGCAAAGCAGAGCAATGAGTAAATTTTCTGGAATAGCCCAAAAGGACCCGTTTTTTTATACAGAAAACTTTGTTTTTTTTCTCAAGAAACTCAACTTGGGGAAAAGAGTTTACCACACCAATCCATTCCTTTTCTGGAAAGGCTGGTCCGTCAAGTTTTTCGACTATATGACTTAATATCTGCTCGTTGATATGAAGCCAGTAGAAAGAAAGAGCTAAAAAGTCTGTAATTTAGGAGTTTGTAATGTAGCATGCCTCCTTTCCAGACAGACATTTCATTGGAGGTATCACTGCCAATTAGTTGAAGGCAAATGTCTATACTTATGTCCTTCAACCAGTCACATAATCCTATTTCACAATGCTCAGCCAGTTTTTCCTTTGCTGTCTTCTTCTTCTGGTGTATAGTGAGTGAGGTAGCGATCTCTACGCTCTTCTGTTACAGTCTTTCTTTGATGATGCTTTTCTGAAAGCTACTAGTGTTCTCATCATGACTAAGAGTTAGAGTACTGTGCTTCCTGCTTTCTTCAAATAATTCAGTAAAGTTACTTCTTGCGATATTGGAACTTTCCTCTGCTCTTAAGCACTTCATAACATGCTCTTTAGCATGAAACGCCTTTTTACTATCGCATATGAGATGTTTTTATCTTCACCGAGATGGCCTGCCTTCACAAGATCACTTAATAGGCTATATGTGATAGCAACTGCCGCGGTTGACGGCATAGCAAACCTGACTGAAGTAACGGCAGCTCCACTAATATGAAGGTAGTTTCGTTTACTTCGTACAGCTATACTACAGAAATTTCGGAAAGTATTTTCTTGCGTCATAATATTACCCGACGGCACTAGCTTTCGGGAGAGTCGAACTGTAAGTCCGACTTCTTCGATGTAAAAAATTGTTAGTGCCTTTAGCTTTCCAGGTTTTTAGTAGAAATCAATCCTTCCTTTAATAAAACAAGAAAGAGAATCTCAACCTGCCTTTTGTCGGAAAGCGCAACTCATATAAAAATCTTAGGCAGGATGAGAGACATTTTAGTCAAAACCCGTCTGCTGGTCAAAAGTTATCTTGGGAAGGGGGGTTTAATAAGTAAAAAGGGGGGCTTACTTCCCCAGTTGCAGGTGGCATTTTCCCCTGAACAGCTGACTGCCTAACGAAGGCAGCCGTGTCAATTGACCAGAAGAGTAACCCGTTTCAGCAGGGACGATTACCGATAGTTTCTGCTCTTTTTAAAAACAAAGAGATGAAATGTATATTTAACTGTATTTTTTATAAAGAAAGTACGTTCATTAAAGTAAAAAACATGCTTTTAAGTTAGCAGAACAATCTTTTAAAAAACTCCCGCAGCTATATCGCGTATTCAACCTGAAAGTAGTGAACTTTTTGAAAAAACACCGAAGTGTTGTGTGTAAATTGCGTTTTCCCGGTAGCTAAAATTTTTTTCCAAAAACTTTTTTTTGTACCAATCTACTTATATTAAAAACTGAGTATCTTTCTAACTATCTTTCTTTCTATCTTCTATCTTTCTATCTTTCTTTCTATCTATGTCACGCTTCTTTCTCCTGAACGCCACTGAACTGAAAGTCGAACCAGGTACCGATAGATAGGTAATTTTTCAGGCTTCATTAGTTTCAATTTATATAATTATACGATTTTAATTAGCGAAGATATCAATTAATAAGTAGTCAAATTTAAAGCGATTAAGCCTAATAAATGATTAAATATGAAATCCATTGTTGAAACGTGGTTGCTATGAAACAGTGATAACAATGACAATGAGAATTTTGAATAAAGGCTTAACTAAATCAAACACGAAACTCATAAGCGGGCCACTTACATAGTATTTTTATCGCTAGCTACTTGTAATATTTTGAGACATTCATTTGTTGAAAAGCCATCTACTTGTATTAAAAACTGAGTATCTATGTCTGCTTTTTTCCTTTGAGCGAGCTGAACTTACTGAAACTTTCCTCACCATCTTGAAGACGCGAAGCATCTCAATAATACGAATGATTTTTTTATATATGAAAAAAGTAAAGGCGT
>JAXGGA010003030.1:0-110085 GCA_038373865.1 Uloborus plumipes | reverse complement strand
AAAGCTAAACGAATGGGAAACTGTAGCCTTTTGAATTGTATTGAAGATTCTGACAGTGTCATTGGGATACGTGGCAACAGAACTACTTCATATTTAAACTTGCCAGTCACGATGCTCCCGGGGATTTTTTTTTTTTTGATAACTAAACGCGTACCATTGCATAATTTCGGTGGATTTAAATTACGTAGAAGAACTATGGGTGAACCAATTTTTAACCGCAGATTATGTGGTGGCATTCCAGGTATGTTTAAAGAATTTTAGCCAAGAATACAGAAAAGCTGGTAGCTAAATAGATAATTTGCAATAAAAAATATATTGCGGTTCTAAATTGAGATAAAAACTATCCTATCATTTAAGTTGGACCAAACTGAAACTGCGTGCAAAATTTGGTTAAAATCAGTTCAGTAGCTGAGGAGTCCATTGACCACAAACACAGGGACACGTAATTTTTATATATTAAGATAAGAAAGATTATTACTTGTTTACTGCGCTCCAGAAGCTGCCAGAACGTGTGCTTTATGTCGCTCAGCCATGGAGGTGTCAAAAAAGGCTTAGTAAAAACGCTTATCCAAGAACACAGAAAAGCTGGTAGCTAAATACATAATTTGCAATAAAAAATATATTGTGGTCCTAAATTGAGATAAAAACTATCCTATCATTTAAGTTGGACCAAACTGAAACTGCGTGTAAACTTTGGTTAAAATCAGTTCAGTAGCTGAGGAATCCATTGGCCACAAACACAGGGACACGTAATTTTTATATATTAAGATTACGGTAAACTAGCAATTTTACAGTTTACTACTGTAAAATTAGCTATTTTGCAGTTTATTACTGTAAAATTACTATAAAATTAGCTGTATTATATTGTAAAAACAACATTTATTTTTTTGTAGTGCAGAAAAGAAAAAAAAACTTGCGAAGTCTATCCTCATTCATTCAAGCATTTCCAGTAACTATTTATTTTTTTAAATACCAATAAAATATTATATGAAAACACGGTATTCATTTTGACATTCAATGTCTACCCAAGAGGGCCCCGAAGGAATGTCACGGGAGGTCACTATGACTTCCCTAAACTTTCCTTATTCGGCAAATTTACTAACGATTCGGCAATTCGAAGAAAATATTGCAACATTGAGATTATTTATTATTTTTAATTTTTAAAATAGTTCTTTCAAAGCTGCCTTTTTTTTCCTCATTAAATGTTACTGTAAAAAAAGAATGTTGTGTTTACAGTATAATACAGCTAATTTTATTGTAATAAACTGTAAAAATTGCCAATTTTACAGTAATAAGCGGTAAATTTGTTGCTTTTACAATACTAAACTGTAAAATTGCAAATTTTACAGCAATCAACTGAAACATTACTAATTTAACAGTTTATTACCGTGCATTTCACGGTTTTAAACTGGAACCCCTGCTGCCAGTATTATTACTGTTTTTACAGAAAATACAGTTTAATTTTGCGGCAATAAACTGTAAAATTGCTAGTTTACAGTTTATTACTGTGCATTTTACAGTTTTAAATTGGAAATTCGGCTGCCAGTATTATACTGTAAAAACAACTTCATTTTTTGCAGAGTATGTATGTACCAGGGGTGCCCATCACACCCAAGCTCAATGGCGCAAATTCCCCCCCCCCCCCCCAAAATGTTCGCAACCCCATTGTGCTTTTTTATTTTTTATCCCTCTTTTTTATTTTATTTATTTTTAAAATATTATTTATTTATTTTTAAAATATTATTTATTTATTTTTAAAAAATTATTTATTTATTTTTAAAACATTATTTATTTTTTTATAATATTCATTTTTTAAATATTATTTATTTATTCTTTAAATATTTTTATTTATTTTTTTAAATTATAACTATTATTTTTTTATATATTATTAATTTTTTAAAAGTTCGAATTATGCGCAGAATAGAATCGCTTTTTTTCCCTTCCAGACATTCCAAGCACACACACACATACATAAAAAATAAATAAATAAATAAATAATAATGAAGAAATAATAATAAAGAAATAATTCAAATTAAAAAAATAAGATAATGAATAATTTATATTGAAAAATCAGTAAATTATTTAATTAAAAAAATAAATTAATAAATAATTTTAATAAATAAATAAATAGTTTTAAGAAATCCCCCCCAAAAATTTTGATAGCGCAACTTGCGCCATAATCCCCCCCCCCCTCCTGTGGGCACCCCTGGTATGTACTGTTCAATCATATGTGCATGCATGTATTTTATCATTCGGTAACATAGGATCTTCATTCGGTAAATTGAAAATTTTCCCACTCCCAAAGAATTTCAGTTTGGGGCGCCTCTGTGTCTACCCGCACTATAACCCATTTATGCCCAGTAGCCTTAAAACGGGACGGTTGGTAGTTACTGCATACAAAAACCTGTAATGGGTATATCATTTTACTAAAGCTGTTTTTCACAAGGTAAATAGTCCTTCTTCTTGAGAAAACCAGTTAGAGTCACTATTTGGACATCAGAGTTTATTTCTTGACAGCTATTTTCAGACAAATCAGTCAAGCAACGATCCAACATGGTTGGTTACAGAAAGTAATTTTTTTTTTTTTTTTTTTTTTTTTGCGAACTCATTTTTCATAAAATTAAACTATTTTAAAATGATTTGCTGAAAATTGATCACAGATGCTTCTGTAATGTTACTTCGCACAAGTAAAGTCAAGTAAGGTCGTGTTTTGCTCACATATCTGCAAAATATCCCATCAACAGGACGTTAAATAACTTAATAAAATATGGCAATGGCGAACTGTTTCAGGCCTCAAATGTATGTAAACCATTCCAAGTAAGAGTTTTCAGCAGATAAAAACTGAAAAAAAAAAATTGTTAAAAAAAAAACTTGGATATAAATGGGATAAGGATAGTCAACGGACACAAAAATTAGTTCACAACTTTTTCAGATAGAGAGCGAGAGTTTCGGAAAAACAGCGCCGAATGTAGGCACACTATACCTTCTTTATTCTTTCATAGAATAAATGTGACACTAATAAAGCGGAACTATTAAACCGCACGCAACAGGTTTCTGGCCAGACGCCAACACTCTTTTTTTTTTTCTTTTTTCAATCGCTCCGAGGCTCTCGCTTCGAACACACACCTGCCGCAGATGAGCGTTTTTAGAGCGTTCGCTGTGTATTCTTCACTTGGAATGTTGATATAAACTTCTGTTTCCGTTCGCATTTGAGCTCGCTCGGGATTTTAAATTGAGGTAAGTTTTTGTTTTTGTTTGTTTTTTTATGTTTTAGAAAGTGTTAACGAATTTTGTGAGGGGAAAAAAAAAAAAGAAACATTAGCATTTTCATTGTTTTTGAAAGTTTAACACTGTTTAAATGTTTTTTATTTTCATAAATCAGTTTCTGTTTGTCTTTTTTATCTTGGAATTTACAACGAATTCTATTAAAAAAAAGTAATAAAAGAAAAACATGCAAATTTTTAGTTTAAAAAATATTTATTACTATTTATGAGTCATTCATTTTTCATTACTGTTTTCTTTTCTCTAATTGAGGTAAGTTTTTATTTTATTTTATTTATTTATTTTTTTTTTCGAAACTGCTAACGAACTTTCTGAAAAAAAAAGAAGTATAAAACTTTAAATGTTCTTCTTGTACTTAGAGTTGACTGATTTTTTTTCTTTTTGGAAATTTGCAATGAATTTTGTAAAAAAAAATAGCAGTTAAATTTCAAGTCCAAAAAGTATTTCGCACAATTTATCTTGATTTACTGTACATTATTATACTGTTAAATTTTTTCCAGCTTTTTTTTTTTTTTTTTGAAACTGGAATCGAATTTTGTAAAAAAAAAAAAAAATAACACTTTAATTCATGCTTCTCAAGCACAATTTAAATGTTCTTTATGATACAACCTTCAGTTTATTTCTTTTTTCTTGCTTTCTTTTTTTGAAATTGGCAACAAATTTTGTAAAAAAAATTAGCTTATAAATTTTAAAGTCTCAAAAGCATAACACCGTTTCAACGTTCTCTTTATTCGTTTTGAATCTGTTAACTTTTCCTTGCTTTTTTCATTTCTCTTTCTTTTTTTTTTGTCTTTTTCTCTTTTTTTTTTTTTTTTTGAAATTGGCAACGAATTTTGGCACACGTTTCAAGTCTCAAAGTATAACGCTATTTACATGTCCTTTACAATACATTCTTCAGTTCACGTTTTTTCTTGCTTTATTTATTTATTTATTTTATTTTTATTTTTATTATTATTATTTTTTTTTTCTTTTTTTTTTGAATTTTCATACGATATGACATTCGCGCGGAAATATTCTCTACATTTTGATGCCTTTAATTATGTTATGTTCTGAGATTTAGCTTTGATAATTTCTTGATTTTGACTGAGTTAACTAATAAAACTAATTTAAAAACTATAAATTTGGAAACTTCGTTTCGTTTCTTGGCAGTGTTAAATTGTGGATTGTTCATTATTTTGTAACAGAATCTTTTTAGTACTACAAAATTTCCACTTGTTGAGAATGAAAATTTAGTCAAGTAGTTAGTCATATGTCTTTTAAACATTGTGTGCTCCAATGTACTTTGTAAATATTTATGAAATACATTGAAACAAATACAGTAAACTTAGCACTTATTCAATATTCTTCAAAAAACATTGACTTTAACCCAGTATCTCCTAACGTTTTTGAGCTTATCGCCCCCTTCAAGAGCCCCCCCCCCCTCTTTCCCCGAAAAAAACCATAAGTTGGGGCAAGTGAACATCGATAATTTTAAAAATTCCAGAACCTAATTTTAATTTGAAGTAAAATGAAGGCAATATAGCAATTATAATCAATCACTTTCAAACTAAAAATATTAATAAATGAATAAGATACCTTAATTTTTTTCTTTCACAAAGCGAAGTGATAAGCATTTAACTAAGAAACGTAGTTTTTAAAAAACAAAAGTACATTTTTCAGGAAATTATTTTCATTTCTGCACTGGAATCTGGGGAATTAAAATCATTGAAACTAAAAATGTGAAGCAAAATGTATTGAAAATCTGAAAATTCATAAAATTGACAATAAATGACAAAATACTTCCTAAGGTTCACCCGAGGTGCAAGGAAAAAGTTCTTAAACTTTAATTTGTTCTTCTTAACTTATGATTAATTGTCTGAAAACTGAACAACCGGTTTCGTACATATTTACAATTTCGGTTTTTGCTACCCTTTTATTTCTACTGTTTTCTCTTCTAAATACCCATCGCCCCCTATCACAACTTAAGAATTTACCGCCCTTTGAGGAGCAAAATCGCCCCTGCGGGGGCCATCGCCCCCAAGTTGGGAACCACTGCTTTAACCCTTAACAAATGGTGTTTCATTTTGAAGCAACGGGAGAGCATAAATAAACATTTACATTTTAATAACGATTTCGTTTTTTTCTGTTTATTTAATTTATTTATTATTTACTTACTTATTTTGACTTCTCTTCAAGTTACGCTTGTTTTCCAACAATTTTTTCAAACGTGTCATGCAAGCAAAACGTCACAATTATTAAGTTCCTCGTCACAAAGACTGAGCAAAATTTTAAAAAATAATAAACTAATACATAAATTAAATAAAGCGATTTTATTTGTAAAGAGTTTATTATTAGAAAATGTCAAGTTTTTGGAGAATCACTCAAAAACTGAAGCTTGCAGAAAGAAACCAATTACAGATTTGAAATCAATAATGCGGAAGGTCTGTTAAAAATCTAATGAAATGGCAAAAATAAAAATAATTAGGGGAACTTGGATTTTTAAATTTTTTTGCTTTTGCTCATTCACAGGGGTGCCCACAGGGGAGGATTATGGCGCAAGTTGCGCCATCAAAATTTTTGGGGGGGATTTTTTTAAATTAATTTATTTATTTGTTTAAATTATTTTTTTATTAATTTTTTTAATCAAATTGATTTCTGATTTTTTACTGTAAATAATTCATTAATTTATTTTTTTTAATTTAAATTACTTCTTTATTGTTACTTATTTATTTATTTATTTTTTGTGTGTGCTTGAAATGCCTGTAAAGTTAAAAAAGCAATTCCATTTCGCGCATAATTAGTACTTCAAAAAAATTAATAATATATAAAAAATAATAGTTATAATTTAAAAAAATAAACAAAAATATTTTTAAAAATAAATAAATAATATTTAAAAAAGTAAATAAATGATAGTTAAAAAAATAAATAAATGAAAAAGAGGGATAAAAATAAAAAGCACAATAGGGTTGGGAAACATTTTTTTTTTTGGGGGGGAGGGGGAATTTGCGCCATTGAGCTTGGGGGGATGGGCACCCCTGCTCATTCATATTTATAAATATTGTTTTTCTAAGAGCTTTTAGTGAGTGAATGCATTAGTTTAACACTAGCTATTAAGTGTATTTCATTTCAATACTTAATTTACTAAAGCCTACACCCCTCTACTTCTACTTTTCTTCTTTATTTTTGACACGTGACAATATGCTTTGACAACACGTGTGCTGTAGCATGTACCATGAAAATTCACAAATAGTTACCTCATAGAAAAGCATACAACTGTGACTGCCTCTGAACTCATCTCATTTTCGGTCACATAAGTCATGAAAGTTATAACGTAGCTGAAAGTATTGTTAATGTTACTGAAAGAAGAGAAACTGCAAAGCACTTTAAAAATGCAAAATATTTCCAGTATTAGTGTATGTAAGAAGCTATATACCGCTTACGTTATTTCGTTACTCACTAGATGACGCCACTGTCTGTTTCCGTATTGTGCGCCTGGCAGCCACGAACGCTTTCATTTGAAAAAGGGGCGATAGGTTTAGGATGCGCACTTCCCGATGCCTTCAGCTTTTGTTCGCTTGCTACTTCCTCGTTGCATTTCCCCCCTATTTCGAGAAAGTCAGAAGAGACTTGGCGCGTGCGCAGATGCGGCGGAGGTCGCACGAAAAAAAATTAGACAGTAATGAAATGAATGTTTACGCGTATCTTTAGTGTCTCTTGCTGTTAAGTAACTAGATAACAAGAACGTTAGATCGCCTTCTGCACTAATACTAAATATTTTGTTATGTGTAATCTAGAAAGCACTAAAGCCGACTTCTTAGCAGTTGATCTTTAATAAAGAGAAAAATATTTTGCAAATTTTGAAAGTTCTTTTTCTTTTTGGTTATTATCAAGGCTAGGTTGGTGATGATTACGGTAAGGTTTTATGGTCCCTCCCCCACTCCGCCCGATATTTTACATGTTTTTATATTTAATAACGGTTGTTAAAAGTACCTTATAACAGGGACCTTATAACAGGGATTTATTTTAAAGGGGGGGGGGCAAAGGGTCCAAACACAATGCAGTTTCATCGGAAAACATAAAAAACCACGCCCATTTATGTGTAAATACATTGATTTCTCAAAGTTAGGGGGGGGGGCAATTGACCCCTTCCCTGCCCCCCCCCCTAAATGACCAACCTGCCTTATAAGTACATTTCATGTACTACGCAACGTTAGGCAAAAAGTCGCAGCAGATACTTCTTGAATTTATTTAAAATGTAGAGGGCTAAGCAACTCAAGAAGGGGTCAAAACTTGGCAACACGCCGCACAATTAGTTACTTTCCAGCCAAGTGATTGCATTATTTTGATTTTTAATAATTTTGTGCAAGTATTGCAAAATAGTAATTAATTCTGCTTTCTCTATAAAGCATTGCATTTCTTCGATACAAATGAGATGCATGAAAGATTACTTTAAAATTTGTATTCTTTCGTGAGTACATCTTGAGTCTTCTTCAAATACTTGAGTGAAGAAACAATAGCTTAGGTAAAAAGCTTCTGTCGCAAAAATGAATAAATAACAAATTAAAGCTTACGCAATGCCATTGCATGACTATCGTATTGCGTGAGGTATTTGAGCTTTTTGTTTATTTTGAAGGACATAGAAATGAGCATAATATAAATAAAAAAAAGCATTACACGTAAAATGAATACTCGTGGCTTTAAATGAGCTGTTTCCGAATTCAAGCTGTTCAACAAATTTTGAAATTTTTAATTATATTTTACTTTATTGCCAGCAATATTTATCGTTGCAAAATATTTATTTAGACCTCGTGTTCTGATTCATACTTTTGTGGTTATTTTTTTAATCAACGTATGTCGTAACAATGGTATGCTTGAATTAAAAAGCTTCTTCCACTTGTGTTTTCATTTCTTAAAAATATGAAACAAACAAGTTTCATTTTTGGTATAAAGTAGTAGGTTAGTTTAAACACATCAGAACTCATGCAGATCATAACGTTTTGAAACACGGAACTATTCCTTATGAAGCACAAAAATTCAAATAGGGGGTCGGGGGGTGGGAGAGTTGCTTTAAGTGTAGTTTACTAGCAATTGAAATCAAAATTCTTTATCGTAGATGCAAATATTCTCAACGAAAGATTCACGCATTTTTTTATTTCTTTGAAGAAACATTACGTGGTGAGCGATTCCATACCAAATCACCGAAAAAAAAAAAGTTGGTCGCACGACCGACTCGGATTTTTTTTAAATTTGGTACACAGATTGATGGTGTAGAGGTATGAAAAAGCCCAAAAGGAAAGTTACCTGCTCCACTTATTTTCTGAGATACATGCCCTCAAAGTTTGTCCGCCACGTCAAAATACTAAAAAAGTGATGTTATTTAATCATTTTTTATAAAAAATCGTACTCATGCAAAATAAACGTGTTAGATATCTATGGAAACTAGTTACTCCAGGCATTCTGAAAAAAAAATACTAGAACGTTCATAATGAAAATTGCCAAGGTACAGGGCTCTTTGAAGTTGTCACCACAAAAACTTGATTTTGCAGATTTTGCTAAAATTCAGGCATTTATTACAAAAAAAGGCAAACAAAACAAAAGGTTTTCTCACTTTCTGGTAGTGTACAGGTCTTCCCTGTAAATTGCTACGCAATAAATTGTTTGGGTTTCTCACTCCTTCTTGGAAATATTTTAGCTTAAAGATAAGCCGTAAGGCAAAAAATGCGTTTTTTAGCCATCTTGGCAGCCATTTTTCTCATAAAGGGGGAGCAGTAGAAACTTTAATTTTTTTTTAAACAAGCCACTGATATGTTAGCTATTCACAGGAAAAGAGTTTACTTTTGGTTATTTCTCCCATTAAGAGATATCCTGCTGACAGTATATGCATGTTTTTCGCGACGACCATATGCTTTTGTTCCCCTCTCATGGACTTAAAATTAATTAAACCAAAAAATAATGATATATTTATTATTAGCTGTATTATCTACCCAATATGTCATGAAATTTAATTTATTAAACCATTGAACAATAAATTAGATAATTGATGAAAAAAAGAAAAAGTATTTCTCTGATGCCTTCGAGCATTATGCATTCATAATTATAAAGCACTAAATACTTTCTTGAGAAATTAATTAACATAAATGAGCTCTAAATATTTATATTATAAGCAATACCCAATCTTGTGATTGGGATACTCCTGTTTTTAATTGAAGAATTTCTTGAATATCACATGAATATCAGGAAAATAAATGAGGTCTTTTCGTTTGATGTAGGATATTTTATGACAAATTTCATTTGATGGGCTACTAACTGAGCATGGTGATAAAGAGCTATTAATTTCAGCATCGAATTCTATTTTACCTTATTAACAGTTAAATATTTACAAAATAATTAAATAAATAATTTAATATAAAGCCATGCTTGAAGAATTAAAATTAGTGCAACTAATTTATTCCCATACTGATCTTTACAAAATTGACATGCGTTGAGCACTGATAAGAACTGACAAGAAAAAGTTTACTCACTAAAATATTAAATCACAGATACTATAAAGCATACATTCTATTTTACACAAAATAATACTGCAACAAAGAACAAGGGTATCCTCCTGTTTATAGCCATCAATCAGGAACATCCAATCACAAGATTGGGTATTGCCTATGAGATAAATATTCGAAGCTCCTTTATTTTAATTGATTTTTCAAGAAATTCTTTAGTACCTACCCCTTTATACCCTTATTTCTTTGTTGCAGTATTATTTTGTAGAAAATAGAATGTACGCTTTATAGTATCTGTGAACTAGTATTTTTAGTGAGTAAACTTATTCTTGTCAGTTCTTATCAGTGCTCAACACATGTCAGTTTTGTAAAGATTAGTATGGGAATAAATTACTTGCACTAATTTGAATTCTTCAAGCATGGCTTTATATTAAATTATTTATTTAATTATTTTATAAATATTTAACTGTTAATAAGGTAAAATGGAATTCGATGCTGAAATTAATAGCTCTTTATCACCATGCTCAGTTAGTAGCCCATCAAATGAAATTTGTCATAAAGTATCCTACATCAAACGAAAAGACCTCATTTAATTTCCTGATATTCATGTGATATTCAAGAAATTCTTCAATTAAAAACAGGAGTATCCCAATCACAAGATTGGGTATTGCTTATAATATAACTATTTAGAGCTCATTTATGTTAATTAATTTCTCAAGAAAATATTTAGTGCTTTATAGTTATGAATGCATAATGCTCAGGCATCAGAGAAATACTTTTTCTTGTTTTCATCAATTATCTAATTTATTGTTAAATGATTTAATAAATTAAATTTCATGACATATTGAGTAGATAATACAGCTAATAATAAATATATCATTATTTTTTGGTTTAATTAATTTTAAGTCCATGAGAGGGGAACAAAAGCATATGGTCGTCGCGAAAAACATGCATACACTGTCAGCAGGATATCTCTTAATGGGAGAAATAACCAAAAGTAAACTCTTTTCTTGTGAATAGCTAACATATCAGTGGCTTGTTTAAAAAAAAAAAATTAAAGTTTCTACTGCTCCCCCTTTATGAGAAAAATGGCTGCCAAGATGGCCAAAAACGCATTTTTTGCCTTACGGCTTAGTTTTAAGCTAAAATATTTCCAAGAAGGAGTGAGAAACCCAAAAAATTTATTGCGTAGCAAATTACAGGGAGGACCTGTACACTACCAGAAAGTGAGAAAACCTTTGGTTTTGTTTGCCTTTTTTTGTAATAAATGCCTGAATTTTAGCAAAATCTGCAAAATCAAGTTTTTGTGGTGACAACTTCAAAGAGCCCTGTTCCTTGGAAATTTTCATTATGAACGTTCTAGTATTTTTTTTCAGAATGCCTGGAGTAACTAGTTTCCATAGATATCTAACACTTTTATTTTGCATGAGTACGATTTTTTATAAAAAATGATTAAATAACATTACTTTTTTAGTATTTTGACGTGGCGGACAAACTTTGAGGGCATGTATCTCAGAAAATAAGTGGAGCAGGTAACTTTCCTTTTGGGCTTTTTCATACCTCTATACCATTAATCTGTGTACCAAATTAAAAAAAAATCCGAGTCGGTCGTGCGACCCCCATTCGGTGATTTGGTATGGAATCGCTCTGGTATAAAGCAGTGAGTAACCGCCCCTAAACAAGGGCTAAGGCAGAAACATGCACTACACCGCCAACTCGTCCATTTCGATCCATGGTCTGCAGTTTCGGACTTATTCATCAATCTACGTGGTATTCATCAATCAATTCGAGCTTCTGTCAGATAGCCAGATGCCCGTTTGAAAATTGTTGCCATCAATTAGAAAGCTTTAATCAGCGGTTCGCGCGTATGATGGAGGTTCGAATCTGCTTGAAAATATGAATATTAGTTAAATACAGGGGCGGATACAAGATAGGGGCGATCGCCCCTCACTTTGGGGACGATTCACCGGTAATTTTTCAATATTGAAGTTGCAAAAATTCAGTTTTATACGAGTTTTAATGAAGTTGGGGGAAGAAGGTTTGAGGCTCTGCCCAAGAAATGTTTCGAAATTGAAGTCCGGATCCTTTATCCTTCATTGTGCCCAGTAGCCTAAAAACGGGACGCTTCTTAGTTACTGCATACAAAAACCTGTAATGGGTATATCCTTTTACTCTAAAGCTGTTTTTCACTAGTTAAATAGTCCTTCTTCCTGAGGAAACCAGTTAGAGCCACTATTTGGACATCAGAGTTTATTTATTGACAGCTATTTTCAGACAAATCAGTCAAGCAACGATCCAGCATGAGTAGCCACAGAAAGTAAGTTTTTTTTTTGCGAACTTACTTTACATAAAACTAAACTATTTTTAACTGATTTGCTTAAAATTGATCACAGATGCCTTCTGTAATGTTACTTTGCAAAAGTAAAGCCAAGTATGGTCGTATTTTGCTCACATATCTGCAAAATATCCCATAAACAGGACGTTAAATAACTTAATAAATATGGCAACGGCGAACTATTTTAAGCCTAAAATGTATGCAAACCAATCCAAGTAAGAGTTTTAAGCAGATAAAAATTGAAAAAAAATGTTAAAAAAAAACCTGGGCATAAATGGGTTAAACACCAATTAAAAATGGCAAGGATGAACGAGTGACCGGGACATTTTTTTAGAATGCACGAAATATACTTCGCATAATAAACAAACATTTATATATGTATCAAACTGAGAAAGAAAAAGCAGAAGCTCAAAAAGGAGCTTCTCTTAATTACGGAGGGAGAGGGTTTACATGTATATTCACTGGACGATTAGAATTAGAAATACACTCTAAAAAAAAATCAGACACTGATTTTTATCTGAAAACATTCCACAACTTCACGGATTTTCCCATTTCCTATGAAAATATATTTGCGAAAGTTTCCTGAATTTCTGCAAGATGCGTACAAGAATGCTTATTTCTTCCACTACACGAAAAAAACTTTAGCTACCAATGTAATGATGAACTCAGCTTCTTTATTAAGTATTTTGCATCCCGTATTGCTTGAGAAACCTTAGCTGCCAATGAAAAGATGAAATCAACTTCTTTGTTAAGTGTTTCGCATTCTGGTGTGGTTAAGCCCCAAACACGGGCAGAGTGCAGTTTCTGGAAACTGAAGCTTTTCCAGAATTACTGGCAATTAAACAATTCGATACTAACTTGCGACTCAGCATCGGGTTTGGCCATATTTGCTTTACAAGTAACTCTGAAAGGATCAAGCTACTTCTATAAACCTATTTAAGTTTTCTACGCAGGTTCCCTGTTCGTTCCAAAAACCTGAGAAGCGCCGATCGGGAATGTTTATGAATTCTTCAGTAAGAGTCCTGATTAATTACAGAAAGGTTCACTGATTTTAAAGGAAAACTTTTCTATGTTTTGCTGCATATGTTACTGGCAGAAATTAGGCAGATCAGCTACCCATTATTTTCCTAGAACGTTGCTGAATTTTCCTGAATAGTGTATAGGTTTAAATTTTGGGTTCTGGGAGAGTGGGGCTAAGGGGGGTTGGGCTCTGTTTTCAGGCTATATATACTCAGATAAAATTTGCTTAAACTCCATAGAACATTCCAGAGAGTCGCCATCTTTGGTTACACTGTAAAAAATGAATGTTGTTTTACAGTGTACTACAGCTAGTTTTACAGTAATTTTACAGTAATAAACTGTAAAATTGCTAGTTTTGCCGCAGTAAACTGTAAAATTACTAGTTTATAGTAATAAACTGTAAAATTGCTAGTTTACAGTAAGAAACTGTAAAATTGCTAGTTTACAGTAAGAAACTGTAAAATTGCTGGTTTTACAGCAGTAAACTGTAAAATTGTTAATTTACAGTAATAAAGTGTAAAATTGCTAGTTTACAGAAAGAAACTGTAAAATTGCTAGTTTTACAGCAGTAAACTGTAAAATTGCTAGTTTATAGTAATAAACTGTGAAATTGCTACTTTGTAGTTCAGGGGTGCCTACAGGGGGGGATTATGGCGCAAGTTGCGCCATCAAAATTTTTGGGGGGGATTTTTAACTTTATTTATTTATTTAAATTATTTATTAATTTATTTTTTTAATTAAACTTTTTACTGATTTTTTTAATGTAAATTATTCATTAATTTATATTTTTAATTTAAGTTATTTCTTTATTATTATTTAATAATTTATTTTGTGTGTGTGTGTGTGTGTGTGTGTGTGTGTGTGTGCTTGGAATGTCTGGAAGGGAAAAAAAGCGATTCTATTCTGCGCATAATTAGTACTTTAAAAAATTAATAATATACAAAAAATTAACAGTTTTAATTAAAAAAATAAATAAAAATATTTAAAAATATAAATAAATAATATTTTTAAAAATAAATAAATAATATGTAAAAAATAAATGATATTTTAAAAAATAAATAATATTTAAAAAAATAAATAAATAATGTTTAAAAAAATAAATAAATGATATTTAAAAAAAATAAATGAAATATAAAAGGATAAAAATCACAATAGGGTTGTGAAAAATTTTGGGGGGGAATTTGCGCCATTGAGCTTGGGGGGGATGGGCACCCCTGTTGTAGTTTATTACTGTCCATTTTACAGATTTAAACTGGAGCCTCTGCTGCCAGTATTACACTGTTGTTTTTACAGAAAATATAGTTAAATTTATGATATTAAGCTCTAAAATTGCTAATTTTACAGTAATAAACTGTAAAATAGCTAGTTTTACAGTTCATCACTCCACTTTTGCAGTTTTAAACTGAAAACTCTGTATTTAGTATAATACTGCAAAAACAGCAACTTAATTTTTTGCAGCTAAGGAAGATAACGCTTAAACGAACAAATGTTTTAACTAGAGCTCCTTTAGCTGACAGGCTAACTTGTCCGACATTTTGGTTAAAAGACATTCTTGGATCTAGCCTTGTTACAGGTATTTGAAACACATTAATGTTAAACCTGGTTGCTCTGGCGCAAAATAACTTATGATTAGTTGGATAAAGCACCATATTAGGTAAATTTAAAAAAGATGACTTATTTCTCGAATTTTAAAGCAGTTTATTGGGAAATGTTTCATGAAATTGGGTGTATTTTCATATTGCATTTGTTTTTAGCCTGAGTTTATGAAATCTTTTTGTCATATAGACAAAAATAGTCAACAATCATCTATACAGCTACAATTCAAGCTTAGCTTCCACTTTTCTCCAATGCGACTTGAGTACAGATACCAGTGGTTCCACGACCACCGTTTTGGAACCAAAATGTCGGATGAGTCAGCTCCCCTCTTATAGGAGCCTTAGTTTTAACGAATGACGGGATAACGAGGTTGACATAATTTTAGGGGATCTGAACTACATATTTTGGTTCTGATCTTTTAACGATGTAAATCTGAATGTATCATTATTCTTAATCGATGGATATTCGTGTCTGCAAAGCCTTGACCTTTCCAAAGCTAATGAACATTTTATTGTCTTTGGCATCCGTCTTGTGACAGGTCATTAAGAAACAGAGAGAAAGAGAAACAAGAAAAAAGATCTCCAAAATTATCCCTACCATTTGCTTCACCTTCCTGTAACATTAACCGTAGCAATGATGCAACTATAAATTCGTCTCATATTTTAGTGTCTTCTTGGAAAATTTGTGTTTCAGATCTTGATGTTTAACTTGAAAAATTTGCGAAACAGTTTCATTTAACAGTACTGGCTTTTGAAAATGAAATAAAATTACGTTCAAAACGTTTAAAATATGTTTTTCCAATCTTACTAATACTAAATAAGTAAAATTACATTTAGTTTAACCCTCGAGGGTCCCTCCCATTTCAGTTACACTCAAGACCCTTGGGGTCATAAACGACCCCAATGCTTCCTTTAATTAATTCATTATAATTATTGAATGTTACATGCATTATTTAAGTTCACACACTTTTTAATGCTAAAAAAAAAAAAAAAAAGATACAATTAAAGTAAAATTTAGTTTATGAATTAAAATTATAATTTTAGAGCAAAACTTACAATAACTGTAGATTTATTTACATCTATTACAGACCTGAAAAAACATGATTTTTGCAAGTGAATTTCAAACACTTATGACATTTTTCAATGCATTTTCTGTCCAGTTCTCTTGGACAAAAGTTGCAACGTCCTCTTTTTTTGGCCTTCTGGGGAAGTGACCCCAAGGGTCTTGTGTGCAAAAAATGCAATTCGGGAAAAATAAAATACAATAATAGCATTATTTTGAATAGAAAACTAGAAGAATAAAAGCCACAAAATGCCATTAAAAACAAATGGTTGATTAACAAAATATATTAAACAGAAATTGCATTGGGGTCACATATGACCCCAAGGAACCCACGAGGGTTAAGCAAAAGACAAAGTACAAAAATATTGTGACAAATTTGAGAGAAACAAAACTTAAATTTTGACTGTCTGTAACAAAAGTAAAAATGCATGTAATTTGAATTTTGACACCTCGAATTCAAGTGATATTTTTCGCAACAAACGAAATGCGATAAGTGTGCGCACAAAAAAAAAAAAAAAAAACTTTGTCCCAAAACTTTAAAGGCCTTTTGGCTGAGTGGATAAAGTACTAATTGACCATAACAAAGTTCCCTGAATCAAACCTCACTAGGGGTACAATATTGTACTGCATATATTGGTCTCCCAGCAACTTAACAGATGGCGCCAGTACTGCGCCGCAGCAGTCATCAAGTCCTGTGATGTTGGCAAAGTGCCAAATTGAAACGGGGACTACACGACATCTGAGATCCAAAAAGAAAGCATACAGCAATTTGTCATTGCAAAAAATAATAATAATGATAAGCAAACAAAAATTAATATTTGTTTTCAAAATATTCAGAGCTTCCAGTGGAAAATATGACGCACAGTTTGATATTTTTTAAGGCGACCTCGGACGCTTTTGCGCATGCCTCAGATCTCTACTGATTTTTTTAAAGTAGGGGTGATAGTGATAGGAGAGATAAGGAATGTGATGAAATTCTGCTTTGTTTTTGTTTTTTTATTGAGTTCTCTTATTTGACGTGTTGGTTTGGGTTGATGTTTTTTTTTTAAATTTATTTATTCCCTTCCTTATCAGGACAAGAAAAATAAAATAATTTTGGACTAAGCAGAAATGCTACCGTGGTGCATTTTCTAATCAAGCTGTCATCCCTTTTTGAAATAAAACTGTTCAATTGTGCTAGGCGCGAGTTTTGAAGTTGGACAGTACATGACGTTTGAGGTCCAAAAAGAAAACATGCAGCAATTTGTCATTGTTAAATAATAATAATAATAACAAATTAATAAAAATAAATATTCGTTTTCTAAATATTAAGTTTCCTGTGGAAAATATGATAATACATTTTATGCGATGGCATGTTGACGGCAATTACATCACTTCATTAACATAATCTCAAGTGAAGAGCATGTTTTCTTCTTCTTCTTTTTGTTTTTGATATTTTATTCTCGTTTTCCCCAGCATTTATTTTATTACACTCGGAAAACGGGTTAATGATATTCACAGCACCATTCCGTTTTCACGTGTAGCCAATTAGCATTTTTTTAAAAACAAAATGAATTGAAATACCGTATTGTAACTATTCTTAACGATTGTTTCAAAAACACTGCTGACACACTTATTCTTTGCTCTTTGTTTCCCAGCAAAAAAAAAGAAAAAAAGAAACGAAAATCATTTCCTCCTTTGGAAAGCAGTGATGAGGCAGAAAAAATTCTGCTGCAACAGGTTGTTAACAGGTGAAAGAGGGTAAAGGGATAGAGGAATCTGCTTTGCGAATTGGCTTCTTTGCTCTGGCCTGCATTGACCCTTGCCCTATTGGATTTGACTAATGGAAGTAGACTAGATGACCCGTGAAAAGCATTCGCACTTGACACTTGACGGAAGGAAAACAAAAAAAAAAAAAAAATTTTAAGTTAATTTTGTTGAATAACAGCAAAAATGTGAATTGTTAGGTTACTTTTCGCTCATAGTGGTGCGAAAATCTTGAAATTGATGCCATAAGCTTAAAGAAGCTTGATGAAATATTTAAGTTATGACGTACTCACAAAAATAAATAAATAAATAAATAACAGTAATAATAATAAAATAAAAATAAATAAATTAATGAAAAAATAAAAAGATAAATAAAAACACACTTTTGAAAAATAGTATATATGATGATGGAAATTTGGATTCGAAATCTGCTGAAGGAAAAACCCTATTAAAACGAAAATTTCAAATAGAGCAGAAATTTGCCTTCGAAGAAACTCTTAAATTGTGTCATTCCCTTTTTGCGTATAACATAAGAATCTGCCTTATTTCTGACTGATAAATTTTGTAATATTTAAATGCATCGAAGATTTTTGTATTTTAATTTTGCTTTTGACTAATTTTTATAGATCGCTTTTGTACAAGAATTGCACTACAATATTTGTTTGCACTGAGGTGCTAAATGCAGAAGAGTTGGTCCAAATGTAACTAAAGTCACCACGGAATGTCCCTATTTCACTTCGCCCCACATTCCCCTACTAATGCATGAAAGTGTTTTAAGCTTTCAGACCATCAGCGTAACTACCTGCTGAAAGAAGGATAAACCTCTAAAACTGAACCACTTGCTGGGCCAGTAAGTTATTTATCCGTTTATTTGTCAGCTGAAATTCTCAAAGTAGTTTATTTGACATTTATTCGATTTGTTTTTGAATGAAAACAATGGCTGTCAAGCGCTCAAAAGAAGTGGAACAGTTGACGTTTTCATTGAAGAGTGGGTGAACAATGAATGTTTTGTGTGCGAGCTTTTTCGGAAACTTGCTCTTTGGAAAGTTTTCCAAAAGTGTTTCTGTTCTAAATATTTCACAACCAAAAGATGACTACAAAACAAAAAATAAGCGCTCATAAAAAACATCAGCACCCAGTATCTTTCGCCGCGTAAATTGAAACTGGTAAGTTTTTCCATTTCAGCTTACGGGCAATTCCATATTAATAAAAAAGCATCAATTTCTGATATAATTCAACTTCGCAGAGATGGCCCATGACTCCTCCTTTTTTCAGGATTGTCCATTTTTAGGAAGGGGTGATACGCAGATGAAAATTGAGGAATGGGATTCACATTTGCGGCATTGGTTATAAAGCTTGAATACGTCACCTTGCTTACCTTTAATTGGTCTCTCAATTTGAGAAATTAGCCAAAGAGGAAAATATTTTAATTTTTGCACAATCGAGAAAGATTTCTCATTGGATACAAGAAAGTGGGGGGGGTCTTGGTTTTATATATTTCCGCAGCCATTGGCCATTGACTGCAACGCCTCCAACTGTTCATTTAAATTTCAAAACAAAATGGTAACATAAGGGTTGCAATAAAGAAAGCAAAGACTTCCTCGCCAAATGCAGTTGTGGCTGCATTAAATAGTGTAAGTAAGTGCAATAAATGTTACAGACGATAAATTTCAAATGGTTTGCTATAAAGCTCGAAGAATTATTTAATATTTCATAAAATTTATCACTTCGCCAAAATGTCGCTAAATTTGCAAATATGGCACACTGGAGTTTCTTCCTTCTCTACCTATTTTAAGGAATGAACTCGTTTTCTCATTTGATTGACACCGGCCATCTCGTCGCGGTTGAATAATACACATACATGTCAAACCCATAACTCCCTTCCTTGTTGCTTCAGGGGTTAAAAACTGATGCGTCTGTTACTGTGAAATTGCTCATTGCTGCCGTTCTAAGCACAAAAGTCGTATCTGCACTTGAGCTCAAAATGAGAAATCACTCTTGAAAGTTTTCCGCCTCCATATATTTGGTGCGGATTTTTCTTTTTCGGAATTTGTTTTAAAATATTTCTGATTCACGAATGACCATAAAGCATTGAGTATTGGTAAAATATGTTATGAAGAGCCACCTGTTGACAATAACTCAATTCCGATAAAAAGGGCAGAGTTGGCTTTCGCGCTTAACACGGCAGTATAAGGATCATGGCCATTTATAGTTGGAAAATCGTGTTAAAATATTTTTTATCAAGCGCTGTCTGAAACTAAATTTAAAAGGCATAAAAAAAATTAAAATCCTTCTGGCAAAAATCACTTTTGCTTCTCAAAACCTCAAAATCGCAACGAATACCCTCAATCAAAGGACGATTTTCAACATAATTTTCTCGCAAATTAACGGACTTAAACTACTCAAAAAACTTAAACTACTGTTATCGTTATAAAGAGAGCTATCTGTGTATCGGGCACTCAAGCATCGAAATCCTCCTGTCGTGCACTATTCATTGACCGCGCGAATGAAAATATTGCTCAAAAAAAAGTTAGCAAAACTCTAAAAAACAAAAAGAAAAATGACACGAATTCCGGTTCCAAATTCAGTCATTCACTTCCTTACCTCCGGCAAGTAATTAACATCATCTTGCCTACAAATGTTGAATCTTGAAAACCGCCCCTCCCGTAATTTTACCTTCGAATAATTTATTCCAGTAGAAGCGGAAACTCAACGAAGCAGGGGGAAGTTCTTGAGCTCTCTTTGAATTTTAAATTAACACATAGTTTCACGGGAATTAAACAGACCGTGTAATGTGCCACAGTGAATGTCTGGTTCCGAGCAACGTAAAGTATTCGCCTGCTTACATGCAAATTAAATGCAATGAGTATGTGTGCAATTACTTATTGGAAGCTTGCGTCTTTTCAAATAGGTATTTTTACTTCGTACAAGATCCGATTTGGGTTTACCTACCGTCATCGAGTTTCCCAATCCAGTGACCTCTCACTTATACGCCGGCCCAAGAGACCAACAGAAAAAGGCGCATAAGTGAGAGAAACGTATAAGTGAACAAGCCTATTTAAAGGACTAAAACGCAACGTAGTTTCTATAGAAAAGGCACATATTACTACGGTTTGACGATTACTGTAACTTAACTACAATGATAAAGATAAACCAAAAATTATAGCATACCTAATTACAAACTGTTTGTTTTAAAATGATGCATAATAGATAATTGTCCCTCTCCTACTCTAGCTCATGCGGAAAAAAAGTCTTCCGAGATCAATAAAGGCAAAACATTAAAGAGAATTGCGAAGAAGATGCTTTTTTTTAAAGAAAATAAATTAATTTTTTTACATTTTAGGGAAAACTCGGCGCATAAGTGAAATATTTATCTTTAGAGCGACGCATAAACGAATGATACTATCATTATTTTGTTATGGGATGTGCTGGGACCATTCAAAATCGTCGTATAAGTGAAAAAGACGCATAAATGAGGCGGCGCATAAATGAGAGTTCACTGTATGTTATATATGAAAATGTAGATATTACAAACACGAAAGTATAACGCAGACTAGGCAAAAGGGCTTCTGTTATAGGGTTGTCACGATTTTAAAATTTCAACAATGGAGTTATTTTGCATATTTTCTGCAGTTATCTTCAAGTTAAAGAAGAAATTAGTAGAAAGCTGCTAAACGTCTGCAGTTTTTTTTTTTCAAAGCACATAATTTAGTGAAACACATCATTTTTTAATCACATAATCATTTTCTTGCCAACATGTAGAGTTTTGAGCCGAATAAGAATTATTTGTGAGGAACCTAGATCTCCTTTTAATATTCAAAAAACTGCACATGAACTGAAGATTCTTGCAAAACTTAAAGATACCAGCGGAAAAACTGCAATTTGCTCTACTACTGGAAGTTCAAATCGGCGAATAGGGTTACCAGAAAAAAGTTTTGGCACATTGCTATGCTTTGCTAAATCCACGTGCCGCTAATAATGGCTCACAGTGAAAAATTACCAAAACGCGATTACTAGCCAGAAAAGATAACCCCTCAAACACTCAAACACGCGCTGGATCCAAAGTGGTGAAACTTAATCTTGATGCGCCGGCTCGTATAGGGACCTTAGGACAACCTAAGTCGGATATTAGACTAACTGGTTGTCTCAAGTTCGTGTTACCCGTTTTCCCCATTTTTCCCCCTTTTTAGTTTTTACTGCTTATGCTCAGGGGTTGTTCACATACGATGTCACGCTTCGAGGGGGGGGGTCGTGAAATGGTGCTAGTTTGTAACAAGGGGGAATGGAGGGGGTAACAAAAAGTTTGATACTAAGCATTTTTAATAGAATATGTATATCAAAAATAGCATGCCATGCAATCAAGGAGGTTGGGTCTAAACAGAAGCGTTGACTTTGGGACAAATGTGGAAGCTGGCCAAAAATGTTGAAAATAAAGTGTGATATCATTTATAAACAGCATGTAAAGACTTTTTTTTGTACTTTGTTGTTTTTAACAAAAAATTTGAACTTTGTAAGAACTTTCAAAGAGGTGATTTTGCAAGTTATGTTAACAAATGTTCGCCAGTTATACAACAAATTCATACCCTCAATATCTGTGTTGGAAGTAATCTTTTCAATTCTCGTTGTTATTTTTTTCTAAAAATAGTGTATTTGCTGTTCGCTTTGTAATTTACTATTCAGAACTTTACTTATTGCGCAGTTTTTATATATACCCCCAAACTTATCGCAAATTCTCGGTAGTCTTACAACTGGACATATTTGCTGTCTCAACCATGATTTTATATGTTGTAATCTTATAATTTGCTTTTCCGAAATTTTCATTAAAATGCTGCTTTCGTAGTTGAAAATTTGAGATCTGCTTGGTTTGAAAAATAATTTTCGAAGTTCGGCTCCAAATTTTCTGTGGCAACTTTTTTTCTTTGTGAAACCTTTAATTTTATTGGAGCAAAGTCATTTTTAGTTTCATCTATTTATTTATATGTCAATTTCTAGCCCACGAATTTTATTGCATTTCACGTACTTTCTAAATATGCTTTTATTAGTTTCACACGTGGGTTTGTCTGTTTGTATGCATGTATGTAACTCCGAATAAAAGATAAAATTCACGTTCTTTATAAACATAAAAGTAACATAGTTAATAATATTATTAATACTAAAGGCTAAACTATATTACATGTTGATGTATTATAAGTGTTTCAGTTAAGGCCCGTATATAGACGAGCCGGCGCATCAAGAGTAAGTTTCACCACTTTGGATCCAGCGCGTGTTTGTGTGTTTGAGTGGTTGTCTTTTCTGGCCAGGAATCGCGTTTTGATAATTTTTCATTATGAGCAATTATTAGCGGCACGTGGATTTGGCAAAGCTTAGCAATGTGCCAAAACTTTTTTGGTAACTCTACTCAGCAAGAATGAAAATTTGAAAGTAAAAATTAAGGAATCGGATCCAAAGTGGTGAAACTTAATCTTGATGCGTCAGCCTGTCTATATAACGACTCTAGTTTCAGTTGTTTGTGTATGTAACTGAATAAAAGATAAAATTCAGGTTTTTTGCAACTATAAAAGTAATACATTTAATGCTGTTATTAAAACTAAAAGCTAAACTATATAACATGTTGATGCCTTTTAAGTTAATGTAAACTTAGCGATATCCAATAGTTTGGAAAATCAGAGGGAAATTAGAGTATCATGAAGTTTTCGGTTAACTCTAAACGCGTATTTTTAGTTTTTTCAAACTATATTTTACAATTATCATTTTCTAGGTGCGTGCTGTTTCTCTCAGGCATGTTCATGTCTTCTTCGTACGATCTCCAAAAGCATGAGCGAGACAGCTTCGATGTTCCACGGATATCCGTGTCGCAGGTATGTCGTCAGTCTCCATTGTTTCACTCAGAGCGATTCATCTCACTTCGCGTGAATCAATTCCTCAGCTGACGCATGAAGTAACAAAAAGGGAACTGATGACTGAAACCTCTTTCACACACAAATGAATGGAAATTACATTTTTTCCATAAGTGACCTGAGGCGCCAATCCACGGAGCCAGGGCCCGACTAACTAAACGTGAGGCCAAAGGCCAACAATACTTTGGAGCCCTCCCTCCCTCTCTGCGTTTTACCTTTTTCAGTCAACGAAAAATAATTTTGAACTTTTTCGCAGTGTCGGTGCTAGCCCCTTGGGATTTGACTTGCAGGGCAATAAGCAGTCGTACTGAATGCATTTTGTCTAGTACTGACACTGTTTTTTTATATTCATTTCAGATTAAGAGTTTTATAGCTAATTCTCAAGAAAGAAATTTTTTACTTGCATAAAATGAATAAAAGAAATATTAATTAGTATCAGAAGATTTTTTTTTTCAATTTATTTATTATATTTTCTCTTAAAAATACGTAATTCTTTGATGCTGTGCAACAGTTTTTAGAAAATTAGGGGCCCCTTAGGAAGATGGGGCCCCAGTCCCAGGCCTGTTTGGCCTGTGCCATATCAGGCCCTGCATGGAGCATAGTAATTTGGAATGAGTGAAGTGAGATGGATTGCGTTTTCAGCGCTACAAATGACGTGCACATGCATATAAGCATGCATGATACATACACGGAAGATTCATGCACAGAGAAGCATAAACGATGCAGACATCCACACACATAGAGAAGAATAGACAATTCGCGCTTTACACAGAAACAGAGGCGATATAAACAGTAGCATTGACCATAAGAACACACACAGAAGCTCAGACAATATTCAGAGAGACAACAAACGACACAGAGAGAGACAAACACACAGATGATTCACAGAGAAAGAGAGAGAGAGAGAGAGTAAAACATATAATACACGTACAGAAAGAGAGATAGAGAGGGATGATACAATCAATCACAGACACAGAAACAAGAATAATTAGCACAGAGAAAGAGAGAGAAACTCAGACAATACTCCGAGAGATAACAGACGATACAGACAGACATGCAGATGATTCAGAGAGAGAGACAAATACAGATGCAGATACATCAAATACAGATACAATGATAAGCACACAGAAACACCCCCACACACAGAAGCTCATACGATACTCAGAGAGACAACAGATGACACAGAGAGAGAGATACAGACGATACAGACAGACAGACATACAGATGATTCAGAGAGAGATATAGAGACAAATACAGACAGTATACGCACAGAAAAAAACACACACACACAGAGAGAGAAGCTCGGACGATACTCAGAGAGACAACAGACGACACAGAGGGAGACATACACCAAGGGCGGATCCAGAAAATTTTCAAGGGAGGGGCGATTGAATTTTAACTGGTTTGCAAATATCGATCACAAAGGATTTAAACTTCACATCCGAAACATTTCCGGGGAGAGCCCCAAACCGTCTTCCTCAACTTCATTTAAACTCGTATAAAGCTGCATTTTTAGGACTTCAATATCGAAAAATTACGGAGGAAGGGTTCCACAAGGGAGGGGCGATCGCCCCCATCGCCCCTCCTTTGTATCCGCCCCTGACATACTACATACCATGATTCACAGAGGAGAAAAGAGATCAATGCAAACGATACACACACCGAAAGAGAGAGACGCACACACAGAGACTAAAGTACAGACACAGAAACAAGAAATTTACACGCACCTGACGCACCAACGCACCCACAGAAACGAAAATAGACACTGGGCCTTAAACTCCTCTAATCTCAAATTACCAACTGAAGGTTAAACTTGAAAGTATATCCCACTTTCTAAGTAAAGGTTTATTTTCAGCTTCCTCCGTCCCAATCGCAGAGGCCCTCGGGGGACACGGGGTCTTCTCCAGCCCGTGGGACATGGGACAAGAGCATCCAGAGTCTTCTGCTCTGTCTCTCGATGTCTGTCGGTCTTGGGAACATCTGGAGGTTCCCCAACATTGCCTACAACAATGGGGGAGGTGAGGAACATTTTCATTTCATTATACAGTGAACTCTCACTTATACTCCTCCTCATTTATGCACCTTTTTCATTTATACCACGATTTTGAATGGTCCCAGCACATTCCATAGCAAACTAATGATAGTATCAGTCGTTTATGTGTCGCTCTAAAGATAATTATTTCACTTATGCGCCGAATTTTCCCTAAAATGTAAAAAAAAAAATATTTAAAAAGAAAACTGAGCATTTTTCTTCACTTTCTTCTTTAATCTTTCGCCTTTATTGCTGACTGAAGGCATTTTTTTTCCGCATGAACTAGAGTTCGGAAAGGGACAATTATCTATTATGCATCGTTTTAATGGCAACAGTTTGTAATTAGGTATGCTACAATTTTCGTTTTCTCTTTGTCATTGTAGTTAAGTTACAGACAATGCCAAACCGTAGTCATATGTTCCTTTTCTATAGAAACATTCTTATTTATTCTCTCATTAGAAACTATCTTGCGTTTTAGTCCTTTAAACAGGCTTGCTCACTTATGCGCCTTTTTCTGTTGGCCCCTTGGGCCGGCGTATAAGTGAGAGTTCACTGTATAGGGGACTCGTACAGGGGGCACTGCCTCCTCAATTCCAAAAGTAAATGGGCCTCGCCCCCTCTTCTCTTTACACGGTTAAAAAGTAATGAGCGAGTGAAAAATGATTTTGTACACAGTGGGTTGATTTATTTCACCAAAATAGAAGCTGATAATTAAAAAAAAAGAAAGAAGACTTTTTTCACATTATTTCATAAGAATGAAACGTAACAATCGAAAGGGGGAAGTCTATGTTAGCTCACCTGGTTGATTTTTGCGGCCATATTCCGCTTTTTTCGGAGAGGTCATTTAATCAATCTTATTAAAACCCAATACATACAAAAAAAAAAAAAACAATTTCAGAGGTGCTGCCTCTTAACCCCTTCCCCCCTCAGACTTGTCTTGACACCCATCCTACTTTTTCATTAAACCAGCCGACTGTGTTATTATTATTATTATCATTATTGTTGTTATTATTTTTAGTGGCACGTTTGAGACAACTACAGCAACAGATAGAGAAAACTAATTACAAAATGGAATAAGTCAATAAACAAATAAAAAAGGAATAAAATAAAACAGCTGTAACAATAATTTATGAATATATTAGGCCAATTTCTGGCCTCCCAGTAGCGGTCCACAAGAGGGCGTCTGGTTAGGACTGGGCAAAGGAGATACTGTCGAACCTCGAAAGGCGCGCCCAGCACCGCTGAACGATTCTATTTCAAAAAGAGGTGACAGCTTGATCAAGAAAATTTACCATGGTAGCATTTTTGCTTAGTGCGACATTATTTTGTTTTTCTAGAACTGATAAGGAAGGGAAATAAATCAAAAACGAATACAAAAACATTGATGCAAACCAACCTTTTTTGCCGATGTGAACAATTATACAATGCTGCACCTATTTGTAATTTTATGTGCCTACCTTAACAATGTTCATGATATAAAGCAGTAAGTAACCGCCCCTAAGCAAGGGCTAAGGCAGAAACATGCAATACACCACCAACTCGGCTATTTCGATCCATGGACCTCGAAACAGCTGTCCATGGATCGAAATAGCCGAGTTGGTGGTGTATTGAATGTTCATGATGTTTAAAAATCAGAAATTTGTGGTGTGTTATTTGCCAGCTTCTTAACGGTTCACATTGCAGATCTTACCTTACATCACGATTCACATATTTTGCAGGTGCCTTTCTCATTCCATATTTGTTACTTTTGTTCATAATTGGCAGACCCCTTTACTACCTGGAGCTCATATTAGGTCAGTTCTGTAGTCAGGGCCCAATCAAAATGTGGAGAATGGTGCCAGCTCTCAAAGGTATGGATTGCTTTGTATTATTACTTTATTAGAAGCATTATTGTTATTTTTATCATTATTGTGTGTGTTGTTGCTAAAGTAAATTGAATTTATTCTTAAATTAATAATGATGTTAATAAAATTGTTTTGAAAGGTCTGCCTGACATCATTTTATTTTTTAACTTCATTTTACTTTTTAGCAGAGTATTGGAGAGTATCATCTTGTTTTGATGACTTTTATGTTCCATACGCTTTTGAAAAAATCATTTATTTATTCATTTTTGATTTTAGCTAAAGGTATCCTCATATCTCTTACGTATATTAAAAGGTTGGTGAGCAAATATTAAATGATTTTTTTTTCGAAGATACAATATTTGAAGCGTTTTCATGCAATTCGGAATACGGCGAAGCGGTTTTGAATTTTATGTTTTTACCTTTGTGAAATATGTATTCGAATTGTATTTATTTTTAATACATGAAATAATATTAATTACATTTTAAGCTGTATTGAGACAATATTTTTTTATAACAACTGACCAACAAAAACAAATTGTTTCAGTTTGGGTTTCAATACGATTTTATTTTAAACATTAATAATGTTTAAACATTAATAATGTTATTAAGTCTAACAGAATGAAAACTATCTCAAATTAAAAAAATAATAATTTGCTTAGTTATATTTCATTCAATTTTATTAGGCCATCTTTTCGAAATATTTTCGACGATTATTCGTTTCGAGATTTCTAAACCGTTATTGAGATTTTTTTTTTTTTTTGACAAACGCATTTCGGATTATGTACTGAAAATTCAAAAAGAAAAATTACTCAAAACCCAACAATATCAATGTATATTTTTTTAATTTTGAAATATGCAGTTTTTATTATTATTTTAAATGTTACCATTTTATTCTGCCGATGGGAAAGACCTTTAATATGTGTCGCAACACATTTAAACTTGTTAACTGAAAAAAATGTAAAACTTATTACTTTACCATATTTTTCATCATAACATACTCCATAATAGAAGAATTTTGAGGTTTACCAGTGTTTAGTGTTACACAATGCTTATATATATTAGGGTGGAGCGAAAAAAACTTAAGTTTATAATTTCGAATCGTAATAGTGCAGAAAAGTTGCGATTGGTAAAGACTTACGAAACAAAGCAAAAATTTTTGAAATCGGATATCTTCCGATCCCGCAACGAGCCTGAAATTTTGAAAAGATGGAAATTTTCACGTGTTTTTAGAGGTATTTTAAAATTTCTGTTTCAATGTGTCATTTTAATGCTCTTAGACGGAAAAGTTACGATTAGTGAAGCCTTCTGAAATTATAGTTGCAACTTTAATTATTTCATATCTAAACAATCACATGACTAAAAAAATGATTTACTGACACTATTCTTTTTTTTTTTTTTTTTTTTTTGCAGGTGTGGGATACGCACAAGTTGTTTCGGTGTCGTACATCATAGTTTTTTATAATTACCTGATGGCCCTCAGCTTATTCTACATCTTTGCCTCATGGAGCGAATGTCTGCCATGGACTCTTTGCGATTCCTCTACGGGCAACGGGACACTCGAATTAGAGGTAACCAAGAAAGCTTTATGGATTTTCGAATCAATGATTATGAAACAATTTTACATTCAAAGTATAAAGCAGTTCAATTTATTTACTGCTGTTCTAAAGGTTATATGTTGAATCCATGCTGCCGTGGGAAGGTAAAGGGCAGTAACTCTTTTTTTTTTTTCATTTTTATCACCTGTTGTACTTTAGCTATTGTACTGTACAAATAAATATGAGATCGTAATAATGTCGGGAAGCACACAACTACTTATTATTTATTGGATAACTATTCGCAGATGATTTGTGACAAATGAAATATTTAAAGTCTTACTTTACAATGTTCTGAAACAATAGGATACTGGAGCGTCCGGTCTGACTCTGGTACATGGTACTGCAGAACCGTGGGGGGGGGGGCGACTGCCCCCCCCCTCCACTTTTTTCGCCATCGAAAATCGCCCAGGCGTTTTTACGGTTTTATAATCGAAAAATTTCGAAAAAGATCAGCCAAATTTTTTGTTTCCAAAGGTAGCTCAAAGCTATCATTATAAAGTTCCAATTTCAAAAAATTTTCTCGAAAACATCTTCCTTTCCCTGTCTTCAAAGATACTTTTTACTTGTGTTATTAAGATTCCAGTTTATGTATCTGTATCTTTTGTGGGAAGAAAACCCCTTTACCCTTGCATCAATAAAGATAGCATAAAATTGCGTTTTTAAAACTTCAATTTGAAAAAATCCGGAGTAGTCCCTTAAATCGCCCTCTGAAATCACTAAAGCAAGTCTAAAACTGAGTTTTAAGAATTCATCAGCTAAAAAAATGTGTGAGGAGAACATCCAACTCCTATCATCCTTTTTAAGTTTCTCAAAAGTAGCTTGAAATAACCTTTGTAATGCTTTAAATTTGCAAAATCTTCATGAAAAACCCTAAAATTTGCTAAAAAATGTCAAAATTTCCGTTTTCAAAATACCAATCTCAAGGTTTTTAAGGGGAAGAACCTAATCGTTCCCTTTTCTTTACATCATCAAGCACTGCCTGCGAAGTTCTTTTTTTTTTAAGACTTCAGCTTCGAAGAATTCCCGGGAGAGAGTCCATCGAATGGAGTTCTCTAACCTCCTCCCAATTCCCCAATCGCTGCCATAATTATATTATCAGGCACGGATCCACAGGGGAGGAGTCACGGGGGTCATGATTCCTTCCTTACACGACCAAATATAGCTTAAAACTGCTGTTTTGAAACATCTCTTTCAAAAAAATCGCCGAATATTCTCCCCTCCCCATTGTTTTCGCACAAAATTGCACCTTGACCCCTTTCTTTCCGAAAATGACCCCCTTCTAAACCAAAAACTGGATCCGCCATTATGTACTATAACTGCGTTTTTAAAGCTACAATTCCGAAGCATTAACCCATTAATGCCTAGCGTCCCTTTTTAGGGACGGTCCATAAAGTGTGTCGGAATTTTCTAAAAATGAGCATTTCAACCAATTTATAGTGTTTAATTATTGCTTTGGTATTGTTTCAATTTATTATTAACAGAATGGAGCACATAACTATGGTAAAGTGCGTTCTGTAGCCGTTTTAATGTGATCTTTATTAAGAATTACATCGTTCAAAATCTCAAGAACAAAAAGCTAAGTTTTTAAAGTTAGTCCCAGCTTCCCAGTTCATGATAATTGCTGGTTTTATTTCTTCTTATAAAATTTCTTTTTAAATATTATATCGTAGGCAGAAAAATGTTTTAGCAAAAAAAAAAAAAGTACCCTCTGGAGTCTAGCTAACAATTTAAAGATGATTTTTCTTTTCTTAATAAAAAAAATATTTTTTACATGATATTTTTAAATTATTTTTCCTGTCCATTAAACACTATTTGTAACCAGTATACAAAATATCTTTGGGAAAAAAATGTCAGGCATTAATGGGTTAATGGGAGAGAACCTCCGAAACTCTCTTCCTTTTGTCATCAAAAGATATCCAAAAATCAAGAGTACAGCTTCTGAAAAACATTTGCCCCCTCACTTTTAATCCCCACTCGCCGCCACTGGGCCGCACCAGTAGTCGGCCATTTAAGAACTCCTTTGTTGATCTTCGTCAACCAAGAAATTTCAGCAATTAATACAACAACAAAAACACCGTAGAAGTTTTGGCTATGCTTTTGTGATAGAGATTCATTACTTTGTTTCAGAAATAAAGCCTTTGTGTATTAAAATCCAAGCTATATGCTAATACGAGTAAATGATCCAGTAATCGGCTACCGAAATCAAGTGCTCGGCCACGTCTTGCCCAGTAATCGGTCGTTTCATTTTCATTGACCTCATGTGATATGGGTGATTGAATTAAAACAATATTTAACCCATAAATGCCTGACATTTTTTTTTAAAGATATTTTGTGTACTGGTTACAAACTGTTTAATTGACAGGAAAAATAATAAAAAAAATATTATGTGAAACGTAAGTTTTTTATTAAAGAAAGAAGAATTGTCCAATAAAAGTTACGATAGACCCCAGAGGGTATATACTTTTTTTACTAATTTTTTTTCTGCCTACGATATAATATTTAAATAGACCTTTTATAAGAAGAAATAAAATCAGCAATTAACATAAACTGGGAAGCTAGGAATAACTTTGAAAACTTAGCTTTTTTTCTGGAGATTGTGAACGATGTCATTTTTGATAAAGATCATATTAAAACTGCTACAGAACACACTTTATAACGGTTATGTGTTGCAATCTGTGAATAACGAATTGAAACAATACCAAGGTACTAATTGAGCACTATTATTTGGTTGAAAAGTTCATTTTGGGGAAATTCAGACCCTTTTTTGGACCGTCCCTAAAAAGGGACGCTAGGCATTAATGGGTTAAGAGAAAATTTACAGCACAGTATTATACTTAGTCTGGTCACATATTTCGTGGTTCCTCTTTTACTCGTCAGTGTAGATGATTTTGTAGTGTACTTCTTGATACACCATCTGCTCTACTTATTTCTCTATTTATCTACCATTATGAGTTTTAGACACAGTACATTTAGCACAGTACTATCGGGATATTGATCTATTTTTCGTTTTTATACTTCAAATGCCTTAAAAAAGCTTCATTTTAAAAACTGCTGTAGAAAAAAAGTACTATTTCGTTTAAAAATGTGTCTGTATCAAAAGGAAAATAATTTAAAACCTCAAAAGAAGCTTCATAAGGGTAATAGCAAAAATGACGCAATACTATTTTCCCAACATACTCCCCCACCCCCTTCCATCCCTTTGTCTCAATGTTTTACAACTCACGTAACCCCCTCCAATATCCTTGTCACACTTTAATGCATTCACACATTGTTAGAAAAATGCTTTTACGTGAACCAAAATGTAAAAACAAAGCACATTTCTTGTTACCTCCTCTCCCCCCCCCCCCCCACCTGCCGCAAACTGTCACAGTTTAACTAACGACCCCTTCCTCTAGTCAAAGCGCGACATCATTTCAAGACGATCTCTAAAAAATAAACGATTTAACTTTGTGTTGAGAAAATAAGTGATAAAATAATCTTTAAATTAGTTTTAAAAAACTAAAAATACGCTTTTAGATGCACTTATAACACATTAACATGTAATATAGCTTAGCCTTTAGTATTAATAATAGTATTAAATACATTACTTTTACATTTGCAAAGAACGTGAAGAGTTACATACAAACAACTGAGACATTTATTAATACATCAGCATGTAATACAGTTTAGCCTTTAGTAATGATGGTAGTATTAAATATGTTACTGTTATGTTTGTAAAGAACTTGAATTTTTTCCTTTATTGTGAGTTAAATAGATACATACATACTAGGGTGGAGCGAAAAAATTTTTTTTTGATAATTAATTTTGGGCGGGGTGGGAAAGTTGTTCTGTCAAATCAACATCCTGAATATAAAATATCTTTTAAAAATATTGATATTTAATACTGCCCCAACAATATTGAAGATTTTAAAAAATCATAGAAATTGCCATTTTTCAGAATTTTTTTTTTTTTTTTTCAACTTTTTTTTTCGATAATCATTTTTGGTCGGTGAAGAAAAGTTGTTTTAAGCAATACAAATCCTGGATACAAAATTTCTTTTTAAAATATGATTATTTAATTATACCACAATAATATTAAACATTTTACAAAATCATAGAAATTGCAATTTTTTAGATATATTAGTTAAACTTACAATCACATTGACGACAATGATTAAAATATCTACTTATACTGGTCTGTATTGTCCTTTGATGTTAAAAAATGGCATTTGTTCGCGTGACTCCAAACAAGTTTTAATAAATCCATCCCGTCTGATAGGTCCACAAACCGAAGCGGACGCTTCAGTTACTAGTTTTACGCACCTTTCAGTGGCTTGATTGGGGCAAGGGAATAGCTTGACATGGGATACTATGATATTATTTGTAGTTTGTGGATGCATGATGCACCCTGAAATAACTTGATCATTAAACTGCTTGGTTAACGGCGGCTCAGTGACTGTCACATTAGCCCAATTTATTATATCAATGTATTCAGTAGCTGCGAAGTTGAACTTAGGAATTTCAAATGTGCGAATAACATGCCTTGAAGGTTTATTTACCTACCGTGCCTTTAAAATTCTGCGCAATGCCAAAACTTGTACGTCCTGCCTGTCGTCAGCTCACATTGCAATAAGAATATTTTCGAGATGTCCGAAATATCCGTTTCGTTGAATTGCTAAGTCGATGACCGCTTTTAATGAGTTCGGTAAATACCGCAATTTCGGGAGTGTACAACAAATCTTTTTAACTGCTACAACCGGAAGGTGTTCACAGCCTTTTAGGGATTTGCCAACACGTCCTGAAAAACTTTGAGCTCCACTTATACTGCCGTCAAGGTGTTCGAAAATGTGGCGCAGAATAAGCTCATTTGCATGCAGTTGACATACAAACCAGTGTAATGGCTTTTCAAATTTGTTTCCAAAATTCGAAAGACACCTCCTTGCACTCCAGTATTAACTGCCGTTCCGTCGCTGCCAATAGCAGCAATTTTACTATTATCATTAAAAAGTGCTGTATTTCTTCACTTACAATTATTGCCTTTCCAGAGCTTAAGGAAAGATGACCCATATATTCAGACCCTGGTTCCTTTATCAAGCTTATATGCTCCTCCAATATAACTTTTCTCCTTGATTCCTCCTTGAAAAGAGTTTTATCTTTCCTGCCAATCAAAGTATAAACCTATTTGATTAGATTTCATATCAACCAAGGTTGTATTTTTTTAGTTACCAGAGCTCTTTCTTTTTGTCTGGATCGTCTACTTTTACTTTTGTCCACAACTTTTAATAAGTCACTTTGAGAAACCAAACCAATATCTTGGAGTATAGCTGAAACAATCGCTGCTCCAGCTCTGTCAGAAATTGTATACCTATCTAAAGTTTTAGCTACCACGGAATACTCTTTTAAACCACTAGTTGCATGTGATGTACTCGGTCCAGTTTCTTGATATGTTTCATTTGAACAATGTTCCTTTTTCTTTCTTACTGGTGAGCTTGGGCATGTGCTGCTGCTGATGGAATGAGTAGACATTGTATTTTTTTTCCAGAAATAATTCAAATTTTCTCTTTCGATTTATTCTTTGAAGATATATTTTTGTTGATTTCACATCAATGTTGCCAATGGTCATCTTTCTGTCAGTGCGATGATCAAGCAAAAAATGTCTTTCTGCAATTGGTATTTTTCGCAGTGTTTCGCAGATGCAAGAGTCAAAAGAGTCACACTTGCATGTTGCTATGTCAAAAAGGGACTTGGCATTCTTTCTGAATAGTTTTATCTTATCACAAAAACTTTTAACATTTTTTCTTGATGCATACGGTTTTAATAAGTTTCTGTACTTACCATGATATGCTTTAATTTTTTTTACTATCTCACGATGGTGTATAAATTCCCATAGTTTCATCACCTTCTCAGCAACTTCTTCACATGTTTCACTAACTAGGTTCTTGTATTGTTTTGGTTTGCTGCTGCTCTATCACGGCCACACATAACACAACATTATGTCTTCATAAGTAGGTAACCAATTAATTGGTAAGTCCGAAAACAGGGCACACAAATTTGCTTCTTAAGGATGACATTACATCATTTAAACACAATTCAACCTCTAAAATAATTATAGAAGCTTACAAAAGCGAATTGACTTGGAATAAAGTGAAATCTGTTAGACAGTAGACGACTCAACGGAAGCAAATGCGACACGCTGTACGCCAAAATGGTTTTACCCTACATTTCACAACAGCGCCACAGACAGTGGGCAAGGGGGGAGGGGGAGTAGAGGCTTTTTGTACTGGAACCAAGGAGGAGCGGCTAACTGGAAGGGAAAATAAAAAATGGAAATAACCACATTTTCTAGGATTTTGTCAAATATTTAACATTATTGGGGCAGTATTAAATATTAAAATTTCAAAAAGATATTTTACATTCAGGATGTTTATTTCATATAACAGCTTTCCACCCCGCCCAAAAATGACGATTGAAAAAAATTTTGGAAAAAAAAAATATTGAAAAATGTCAATTTCTATGATTTTTTTAAATGTTGAACGCTGTTGGGGCAGTATTAAATATTAATATTTTAAAAAGATATTTCATATTCAGGATGTTTAGTACATAGAACAACTTTCCCACCCCGCCCCATTTAGTTTGAATAAAAAAAATTTTAACAGGAGACGTCCACTAACATACAACAAACAAACAAACAAACCCACATGTGCAACTGATAAAAGCGTATTTATAAATGCTGTTGCAACATAGTATTACAAAAATATTACATATACAGGGGTGCCCATCCCCCCCAAGCCCAATGGCGCAGATCCCTCCCCCCCCCCCAAATTTTCACTACCCTCTTGTGCTTTTTATTTTTTATTTTTCCCACTCTTTTTTATTAAATTAATTTTTTTAATATTATTTATTTATGTATTTAAATATTTATTTATTTATTTAAATATTTATTTTTTTTAAATATTATTTATTTATTTTTTTACATTATAACTATTATTTTTTTATTTATTATTATTATTTTAAGTGCTATTTATACGCGAAATAGAATCGCTTTTGTTCTCTTCCAGGCACAACGGAAAGGAAATAAATAAATAAAAATACACAAAGGAAATAAATAAATAAAAAATTATGAGAACGAAATAAAAAAAAATTGATTTAAAAAATAAATAAATGAATAATTTTTCATTAAAAAAAATCAGCAAATAATTTAAATTAAAAAAATAAATTAATGAATAATTTAAATAAATAAAGATTAAATTAGTTTTAAAAATCCCCCCCAAAAATTTTGATGGTGCAACTTGCGCCGTAATCCCCCCCCCCCTGTGGGCGCCCCTGTACATATACGTATTTCGGGTTTAAAAGAAATTTAAAAATAAACAAAGCTTCCGAAGAAAAGCATTTACTAAGATGCCCGTCTCAAGTTCCTGAGCAAGGTGCAAGGTTCGGTTAGTCCAATTCCATGCTGACGAGTGTCAATAAGCATGGAACTCGGTCCTTGGATGGAATAACATTGTTTATTCAGCGCACAAGAATTATATACAATCGACGCTCGATATAACGACCATCTCCGTCCCCCAGAAAAAGGTCTTTGTAACGGGTGGTCGCTGTAAGAGGTAGAAAATAGAGTATATTGGGATGAAGCTGGTTTTTTCCCACCAGTCGTTGTATTGAATAGTCTTTATAACGAGTGGTCGTTATAACGAGCGTCGACTGTATTTATCTGTGCTATGAAATATATACGACTTAAACTTCTAAAGCTTGTTTTCAAACCCAGTCCACTTCTTTTATGAAGAAGAAAAAATATATATACCGTAAATCAGGGTTACTTGAACCCAGAAGAGGGCTACTTGAGCCCACAGTAAAATGATAAAATCTGGGTTTGGTACTAGCGTTAGAGACTGCAGAGGGCTTCTACCTAGTGGAGAAACGAGGAACTACATGCAAGTCTTCAACTAGTAGGTACCAAACCTAGATTTTATCATTTTATTGTAGTGGGCTCAAGTAACCCCCTAGGGTCCAAGTAACCCTGATTTATGGTATCGATAAAAATAAAAGTGCACAAAATTTTATTTCATGACATGATTCGGAACAAATGACACATTGAGAGAAAATTTCACGTGCAGAAAACACTCTGAGATATGACAGTTACCTTGAAGAAAAGAACGAAAAATGCAACTCCCCAGAAAATAAACCGTGTTATCGCCGATTCTTACTATGGAAGTGACAGAATCCTGTCTTTATTATATTCAATGTGTTGTCGTATTACGCTATGCATTTCACCAGGTATGAATATCGAGAAACCGAATACGATGTTAAAAATAGACGTTGTTTTTACAGTATAGCATCGCTAATTTTACAGTAATGAACTATAGAATTGCTACATTTTTGCAGTAGTAAACTTTAAAATTGTTTTTGTACGCAGTAACTAACCAGCGTCCCGTTTTTATAGACTACTGGGCATACATGGGTTAAATCACTATTTTCCGAATGAACAGCACAGAAATAGGAATCTTCATGTGCGAAAATGAGTGTATGTGCCTATGTAGGTATGTATGTCCTTTATAGACTCAAAAACTACCCATCGGATTTCGCTAAAAATTTCACTGTTTGTGTCATCACTGATCATATCAAGAGACCAATTTGAAAAAAAAAATAAGATTTGTCGTTCTTTTTACTTCCTTTTACGTAGTAAAGGAAGTATTGTGATCGCGAAAAACTTTTTCCTCAATTTTGGGTCAAAATTTTGATTTTGCTCACCCCTGAATGAATGTTGAGTCGTTTTTTCGACCTGTCAGCACGTGCATATGTACAGTCATAGAAAAAAAAAACGAAACACTCTGAATTATTCGGCTGCTATACTTGCCAAGAACAAAAGAAAGGTGTCTTCTGACATAGATTAAAGTCTTCTTTAAAACTATGTGAGTAAAATTTTGATAAGGGGCTATATACAAAGTGAAATGAACTCAAAGTCTGAATTTTCAAATGGGAACCCCTACATTTGGTTACATAATTAGGTGCGGAGGGCCAAAAAAGTATGCTGGGTACCAAGCGGCATCACTTTAGGACCAGTAGAACAAAAGTTATGACCGACCAAAGATTTAGGGACCACCACCACATTTAAAAAGCTACTTTCAAGGTCGAAATTTACAAAGAATAGACAAATCATATTTTTTCGATTAAATTACCTAAAGCTACTCGCAATAATACGTTTGCTTTTCGTAATTAATTAAAAATTCTCGGGTTTTGTTAAAGTTATATTTTTTTAAAGTTGGAAAAGAAAACCCTACTGTGTGTGTACAGTTCAAGGGAAAAATGCAACATTTTATCGTTTTGATTAAACAAAGATAGATGCATACTTACAGCTAGGCACTAACCGTTGCAGCACACACCTTTTGGAGAGAGGTTGCAACTTAAAAGCAACCTCTTGTATTTATATAAACTACTGTATTAGGATTGGTAAAAATGTTAAAACCGTGGCTCAGAATTTAAAAAAAACGTCTAATCGTTACAAATTATTCCAAATAACCTTCCGAGATACCAGTTTTCCAAGAAAATCAAGTGTCCACGTAAAAAGCTTTCTGAATTGCTACATGTTGCATGAATGCAGACTTCTCACTAATGGACAAAAAATTGGATTGTCTACCAGTTTAAAAATATACTTAGCTGTTTTATTCATCGTTTCGCTTTCAACATATTACAACTGTTGAAAACTAAATACTATATAAAAACACTGAGCATGTTCTGCAACTGGTGGATAAGCATATTCCTCTTTCTTTGCATAGAAATTCCCTGCTATTGTTTCAGTTTGCACAGTTGTATATGGTCCCTAAAAATGGTTCTTTTAGCATATCTCAAAAACTACTGAATATTTTGAGCTCCCGTTTTGGATTCTTCTTTGAAACCCCTTCTAGATTGTTTCTCCATCAAAATATTATATGGTTCCAGATCATCATTTTTTCAAATATTAATTTCAAAATTCATAAAAAATTCAAAAATTTATCTGAGAAGAAGTCAATGACGTTTTTATTGTTGGGTTGGTTCATACTTTGATATAAAAAAACCAACTTTGCAGTACCTATCGTGGTTTATGTATTATATGCCCAAATATCAAAAATATTTTTAACATTACGGGACGGTTTTTTCTCAGTTCAATTGTGAAGCAACGGCTGGAGCAAATTTAAAACGATTTGGTATACAAAGTTAAATGATGCTGCTGATCACAAATATGCGATAAAAAAAGGGAGGTTTTCATAGAAAATTTTAAAGTTGATGCCGATTTTTATATGAAGACGACCCCTTAACAACAATTTACTAATGGAAATTTATAAAGCACATTATTCCTGAAAAAATAACATATTACACGTGTTTCTAGTGTTAATAGTCTTCGAATACGAGCGAGTGTTTCGTTTTTTTTTTCTATGACTGTACCTGCCAACATATAACCAGCCGAAAAATCATTTTCAATCACCCCCGAGTAAGTTACGACGAGTTTTCTCGTGACGTCTGTATGTACGTATGTGCGTATGTATGTGTGTCGCATAACTCAAAAACTATATGCCGTAGAAGCTTCTAGTTTGGTATGTAGGCTCTGAGGGGGGGGGTCTAGTTGTGCACTTCCCTTTGTGGTTGCATTCGAATGCTCCCAAGGGGGTGTTTCACCCCTTTCATAGGGAAAATCAGTATTAATTTCAATGCTGACTTTTGTGATAATGAATTGGCGCGACCACTTAGCTATATCGCCAAGCTTTTGGTCGCCAAGTGTTTGATGCCAAATTGGCGACATATCGCCAAGTTGGAGACAAATTTGGCAAAAAAAATATTTTTTGACTTTGGGTTAAATTTGGCGCTATTGGCGATATTTTGCGAAAAATCCACTGAATGATGTTAAAATCGGCGATATTTAGAAAATGAATCATTGTAAAAGATTTGTTTTGCATTGTTTTGTTTCAAACTAGGGGTGTAAATGTTCGAATTGCTATCTTGCTCACTCCTAGCACTATTTTAACACTAAGGCATTTACAAAGAAATTTACACGTAAAAGGAAGTAGTGTGGGACCCATACCAGGTTTTTTTATTCCCATTTTAGGTGAAATTTCCACATAAAATGTCTAACTCTCGAAGGCTTTCCTTCATTCAAATCATTATTCAGTGCTTCATCTCAACTTCTCCTCAATAGCTCATTTTGCGTTTGACATTGTCTTTGCTTTGCGTGGTTTTCCGAGGCTTTTACAGTACAATTCGTACAATTTTTACAGTACTTAACTTAAATAATTAAGAAATGTTTCTTTGATGAGTATTCACCCTTGAAAGTATAATACTTTTGTTTTAATTTTTCAGGAGTAGAAACGAATTTTTTTTTAGAAAATCATCACAGATAAAATACATAACGCATTTAAATTTAAATTCACGACCCAGTTAACCGACCGCGTTGTCACAAAATATATCCTTGAGAAACAATATATGTGATTTTATTGGGTTTAGTCGTAGTCATATATTTTTCTTCTTGGATTTCGCATGTTGCATTTAAAACTGTGCGATGCCGGGCATATCCACTAGTTGCCAAATAAATTAGATATTGTATCTAATTACATGAACTATGAATTTCGTACAACACTAGTTCAGTTAGAAATTGCCTTCGTGTGCGTGTGCTGGGGGGGGGGGCGGGGTAAGATTTTTCGGGGCCCTACCCCGAAACTTTTTTGGGGCCCCCTGTACTCAATCTTTACATTTTTAGGCATTGGATAAAACAATTTTAGCCGCTGAGGGGCAAATGTTTAGACATTTGGGGGGCCCTAAATTGTGGGGGTGCTATACCTCGGCCTAGTTGGCGTATTCAGTAATCAGGCTTTGGTGGCGGCACTCTTACCCAACTTTTTTTAGTTTCAGTGGGAAAAAGACGGAAATATGATGAACTTGCCACCCGGGGCAAAAGCCCCATCTTGCTGTTGTGTTCATTGTACGTTTGATGTAAGTTGCCAACACATCTTTCCAGTAGGAGGGCCAGTTGCTGTTTGTGCTCAGATCATAAGCGTAGCGTCGGGGGGAGAGGACACAGGGGGCACGTGCCCCCCCCCCCCCCCCCAACTTGATGGACACTTAAAGTTTAGAACCTAAAGTTTTGCAAAATCGAAACAAAAATCATAATCAGAGTATAATTTGCATCTTTTTTTCATTTATTTTATTTAAGTATGCATGTTTAAAGGTCTAAAGGGCTTCCCCGCATGTTTAAAGGGGGGGGGGGGCAAGAGGGAATATAGGCCCACTGTTAAAATTTTCAATGTTTGGCTCTTTATTTTTTCCGAAACAGGGACGAAAATCTTTAGAAAGATTACTTCAGTTTTCGTTATCGATTATTCACTAACGCAGCCAGAATTACCGTCTAGAAGGAATTTTTGTAGTCAAAACAATCTTAGGATTAAAAAAATAAATACCTTTGTGCGATAGCTGTAAAGTTTAAATTCAACGTTGAAAATGCACAAATATGCAGGTATACTGCAGACACGTGTTTCGGGGCTACAAGGAGCCCTTTTTTCAATGCAAGAAGTGTGAGCTTTAGGATGAAGAATCATCCGATAAAAGCGGATGATTCTTATCGGATTATCGCATTATCGGATGATTCTTCATCCTAAAGCTCACACTTCTTCCATTGAAAAAGGGGCTCTTTGTAGCCCCGAAACACGTGTCTGCAGTATACCTGCATATTTGTGCATTTTCAACGTTGAATTTAAACTTTACAATCTTAGGATTGCCAATAATGTTAAATGCAAGGCCTCTAAGGGGTGTACCCCCTCTCAGTGCACCATATTTTATCCTGACATTCTCCCTCCATGATTTCTGTATTACTAAAATAATAATTCGGAGAAGTGTGGAGTTATACATCATGCTATTTTGTATACGGCAATGAGAAGCAAAGAGGTATGTAAAAAGAAAAATTCAAGTTTTGAGGAAACACGTTTCAAGATTAGACCTTAGGTAGGCTTGCACTGGAAAAAGTTTTCTGAGTCGGCATTTACCAGGACTACTAGTACCATCTCCTGCCCCAAAAGAGATCAGAGGTTCTCCTACCATATACTTCCGACTCCTACCATTTACTTTGCTATTCTAAAGTTTTAATTTTAGTACTTTGCTTCTGACTGCCTTATATGATCCTTTTTTAGGCATAAATTTTATAATTATATGTCACTGCTTATTATATTAAAAAATAATTGGAACTAGAAAATACTTTTTTTCACAATCTGGCTCATTGTAGGCGAGAGAAAGATAAAAGACGCTCTCTTTTTCTTGTGTAATGCAGTGAAAAGTAAATTTTTATAATGAAATATGATTTTTTAGCACAGAATTAATTTTTTCTTCCCAAATCAAAATTTCAACTTTTAATTTTTTCGAGCGTTTGTCAGTCATAAATGCATGCTTATAGCTAAAAATCTCTCTTAATGTATAATAAAAATACATCATTTATTCATGTTTTAAAACTATTTTACATTACGTAGTTTGTGTAGTACTTAACTACATTGTTAAGAACGTGTTTGTACTTATAAGCAATGACAAACTTAAGAATACTTGCTTTTGTGAATGATCATCTTCAATACTCTTTTTCTCTTCTTTTTTTCAGAGCTTTTGAATCCTTTCAACTTTTGTCATTGTAGTACAACGTATTCCTGATTGAGCAAAGATATTTGTTTAACATTTTTTTTTTTTCAATTTTGTTTCTTTTTTTCTCTCTTTTTCCTTGTTCCTTTTTTATTGAAATAATTTTAATTTATTTCGTTGATTGTTATTTTTTGCTTGTTGCTTCAGTAGAGCTTCCATAATTTTGATGAGTGCGTTTTTCATGACTTTTTTTCCTTGCTTTTATACTCCTTGCTCTTTTGCAAAGAGTGATCTATTTCTTCCTATATTGACTATCAAGTTGGGTCACTAGGGTCAAAGGCAGTGTTCCTAACTGCTATTGCAAATTTTACCCCTGAAAATAACTTAGTTACTATGCAACATTTCAGCAATTTCTCAGATTTAATATTTGTAATCCCTTCCCTCTTCTCTCTCGCTCTTATTACTTGCTGATTAATGTCAATGTCAGCGGCTTGTGGAAGCACATTTATTTTGATCGACTGTAACATTTTTAAGAAGTTTTTGTTTGCCTCGTTTTTCCTCACATATTTTTGGTCTCAACTACTTCATAAAAGGCATCAAAATGCAGAATTTTAAATGCTTATTTTTCAAAAAATTTTCTGAAGGGAAACCCCCCGGACCCCCAAAATTAGGGATAATCAACACTGTACACCATACTTAGAAGAGGTCATTGCATCGCTCTTCTAATGTCCATGCCACTACAAGGTCAGTCCATAGAAGAACAAGAAAATACAGCAAGAGCATTAAAGAACGAAAAAAAACCAGGGGGGACTTAATCCGGGAAAAAGACACACAAAATGAAAAAGTCCCGTTCTGCTGCCGAAAATGTAGTCGAGATTAAGGGCAGTATACTTGTAATAGCTCAGGGCTCCGTCAATTCCAGGCCCGTCATGTTCAATTTTTTCAGGGGCGGGGGGTCAAAGGGTGCAAAAACAATGTAATTTCATCGGAAAACAACAAAAATCACGCCTACTTGCATATAAATACTATCGGCCCCGCTTAAACGAATACTGTCGGTTCCAAGAAATATTATTCGATTAAACGGGGTATTCGATCAAGCGGGTATCTTTAACATTACGTCTATGGCATCGGTACCGAGATATTTTACTCGTATAAGCGGGTTTATTCGTTACCCGATTAAACGGGGACGACAGTACATTGATTTCTCAACCCCTCCCCCTAAATGACGGGCCTGGTTAAATCTAAATCCGACCCTGGTGGTATAGAAGCTGAGGGAGAATAAAATATAAAAAAAACTTTTTAAATTTAAAGACTATTTCTGTCCGCTCATTCGCACTAAAAAGTATGAAATAAAGGGTGAAAATGCGCTTTGGGTACCTGTTTGGCGCATTTTAAAAAAGTCGCCAACTGGCGCGTTTTTCCTTGTTGTCTCACGAATTGAAAGCTCCGAGAAGCATTACGCAAAAATTGGCGACTTTTTGAAAATGCGCCAAGCAGGGACTCAAAGCGCATTTTCACCCTTTATTTCATACTTTTTAGTGCGAATGAGCGGACAGAAATAGTCTTTAAATTTAAAAAGTTTTTTTTATATTTTATTTCAAAGTTTTTTCGTTTTAAAATTGATTTAGAATTGCGTGAAGACAAACGCCGTTAAGCATAGTTCACCGAGAAAATAAACGCCGTTAAAAATGCTATTCACGAACACTTTATTTTTTATTCATGAGAATATTCCGTTTCCAATTTTGTTAATTTATCAACTTACTTTGAGTCAAACGCCATCAAGCGTAAAGTTCAATTTGAAGAACTACCAATGTATTTTCTACAGCCCTTATTAGCCTTTTTTAATAAGTCACTTAAGCAAATTTTTGAACTGGACTAATATGTTGATTGTTAAATCTCATTCGTTTCATTTTTCTTTTGCTTAAATATTGCAAGGTTTATCTCCAACAATTTCAGTCGGATAGCTCACGTGAAGATTAAATGCCCACAATCCGCAAATATATCTTTGTTTTGGTTAGCCTTGAGATTAATGTGTTAAATTTAAAACCAAACGTCAGTTTTATTATTACTATTATTTCATTGTTTCTGGAGACAAAAAGCTGAAGTGAGCGGAAGTGCGTTAAAGTTCACGCGGCTGCATTTAACTCTGCAACCGGAAGCAAAATGTGAAAACCATGACAAAAGTAAGTACAGAAAAAGTCTTTAAAAAAAAAGGAAAAAGAAGAAGAAATTGTGTGTTCAATTTATTGGAATAGTAAGAGCTAATATTTCTCTTGCGAGAAATCTGAAGTGAACAATCTAGGGGGGGGGGGGGGCAAAATCCATCAGCACTTCTGAAATTTTTGACCTGTGCCCCCCCTAAAACTTTTGGTCACGTTACGCCTATGGCCCCGTTATGCCATTAGTCGGTTTCTCGTAATGTTTTTTTTTTTTTTTTTTAATGTCTTTTTTTTTTAAAATCATTCGTTGATCGTAGAGCTTAAGAGCCAGTAATATTTTTCAAAATGAAAAAATAAACAACTGAGAAAACCGAAACTGAAAAGTGTCACATATCACCTTTATCCATTTGCCCCTTCAATTCAGAACGATCACACAGTTGTCGATTGAACACGATACATTTAACATTTGATGCAGAAAAAGTAGACAAAAGCAATGACTCCTTTTTTAAAACTATTCATACTACAAGTAGTGCAAGTGTGCAATATTAACAAACGAAATGCTAAAATAATTTACTTCTGTAGGACCTGACTTTTGTTTTTATTTCTTTTTTTAATTTTTGTAGCCTAAAAATGCAAAGCAAACATTACTTTAAAAGTCTAAAAACATTTCAAATAATTATTCAGAGCTTAATGCACAAAAAGTGTTTTTTGATTGCAAAATAGATCCATAAATTTACTTAAAAAGGTGTTCAAATAGTTGAAATTTTATAAATTTATTACAGGAGTCCTGATCCATTTTTTTCCGTTTAATGAAATTCCACCTTAAATGCAAGATCTATCTTAAAACATTTAAGATCACATTACTCAAAATTGAAAACACCGAGGGAAAAAAAAATAAAAAATAAATAAATAAAATATTCTTTATTTTCCCAAGAGACATAAAATGAGCATTGGACGGTAAGACTTTAAATACCTTTTTAAACATTATTCTTATCACTTGTTAGCATTAACTATCACTAATCTTTATTGTATCTATATCTATAAAAATGAATGTTGGTAAATGTGTATATGTGTGTGTTCCCTAAGATCTCAGAAACTACCCGGGAGATTTAGCTGAAATTTTCACCGTTTGTTTCTTTTGGTACTGGGAAGGTTTAGAGACCAGTTTCAACAAAATCCGATGGGTAGTTATTTTTTTATTTCAATTTTAGACCTGATTCTGTCTTTGTAATTTCAATTTAAAACTCCATTTTCGAAGGCTTTCATCCATCCAATCGAGTATTTAGTGTATCAACTCAACTCTCTGGCAGATAGTTGGGATTGCTAACATCATTTTCACATTTCGTATTAAACGTTCAAGGCTCAAATCGATTCAAAAAGTTATGCTTTTTCAACTTTACTGCGTGCGGGGAAAGTTTAAATAAGAAATCAATCGGGACTTTTTTAGACACGCGTCACTTGACATAATTTTTATTTTTAAGTTAGGCCGTGCAAAGCCGGGTCACGCAGCTAGTATGTCACAAACAACATATATAAGTTTCAACAACTTGAAAAAATGTGAACGAACTGAAAAATATCTTACTTCAATTAAAGAAAAATGTAGAATAAGCAACAATATGTTACCCCTGTACTAAAAACCAGAGCAATAATTTAAAACTACACTTTTGAAGCACTAAAAGCAATAAAAATATGCATCTACGCATTTCGGATTAACAATTACGTAACAAATACCTCTTTATCAATGAAAAAAACAGGTGGTATTTCATTAAACTTGGTGATAGTTGTCATAACCAAAATACAAGAGAAAAAGTCATTGACTAATTATAGATATGAAAGATTCAAAGATTATTTTAAAAACTTTTCTCAGATAAATTTTGTTTTCAGAAACACAGCACATACCTAACAGTATAAAAGAAGTCCCTTGTACACTCCTAAACACACGTACGCAAATGTTTTTTATTTCATTTTGCTGTTCCAATGTTGATCATTATTATTTATTTATTCACTTTTTTGCATCACTTGAGAGCAGTTAAATTTTTTAATTTGAGTTCCGTACATGAAAGGAAAATCGACGTTCATGAAGTTTTATCCTGCAGTAGAACAGACAATTCACAGTGAACTCTCACTTATGCGCCGGCCCAAGGGACCAAGGGAAAAAGGCGCATAAGTGAAAGAGACGTATAAGTGAACAAGCCTGTTTAAAGGACTAAAACGCAACATAGGTTCTAATGAGAGAATGAATAAGAATGTTTCTATAGACAAGGAACACATTAGTACGGTTTGGCAATTACTGTAACGTAACTACAATGATAAAGAGAAAACAAAAATTGCAGCATACCTAATTACAAACTGTTCCCCTTAAAATGATCCATAGTAGGTAATTGTCCCCCTTCGAACTTTAGTTCATGTGGAAAAAAGCCTTCCGCGAGCAATAAAATCGAAAGATTAAAGAGGAAAGGGAAGAAAAATGCTTATTTTTTTAAAGAAAATAAATATATTTTTTATATTTTACGAACAATTCGGCGCATGAGTGAAATATTTATCTTTAGAGCGACGCATAAACGAGCGATAATATCATTATTTTGCTATGGAATGTGCTGGGACTATTTAAAATCGTCGTATAAGTGAAAAAGGCGCATAAATGAGGCGGCGTATAAGTGAGAGTTCACTGTAATTTTCTTTTTATCATATCGTGATCTCTAGCAAATACAGACATAGCAAAATACGTTTTAATTTATCGGTCTTTTTTCTTTTTTTTTTTTCATATGAGTTTTATAACACATATGTTTTCAACTTTGCAAATGACTTACGTATTTTAAATACCAGTCAGAGACAGAACAGAAATAAATTTGTGAGCTGGAACATTGAATGGAGCATAGAATATTTTAAAAAATAGTAGGGTTGTAATATGGATTGAATTCCGTTGCTGGTCTAATGTGAACCAAAAATTGTGGACAGACAATTTTTTCTGTTGACAATTCCCTCCTCGAGAGTGTAAACGGTTGCTTGCTTTGACATCTTATTTCCCCCTTCATCTCGATCTCTTGGCCATAAAACCTCTTGGCCAGAGTGCACAGCCATCATAACATTAAACATCGCTGGAAAGGTTTTCTTTTCTGAAAAAGAAAAGTTTTGTCACGTTTCTCTCCGTTGATTGGAGCAGGAGATATTAATTGCTCAAAATTAGGCAACATTCACAGCTTAACTCTGTACGCAAAATTGAGACACTAGGTCCATTTTCTAGACAAACTGCTTTTTTCGAGACTGAAGTTACATTGTGGTTTAAATTTGATTGTTGAAAAACATCAACGATCAGTGGAAATTGCGTGGGATTTACACAGCAGAGTCAATTGTTTTTTTTTACTATTCAAAAGCTGCAGCCAATGTCTTCGGTAACTTAATGTATTTTTGATTTATTTGGTGACTTGTTTTAAACTTTTACAAGACTTTTAGCGAAATTTAAAAGGTTGCAGAGCACATTTGAATTGAAAAAATATAATAATTTTACTTCAGAGAGTTGGAGTGAAGTGAATTTAAATTTATTCACTTGAGACTTCCGTTACATTTATTGTACGGGCATCGCTGTGCTGGTACTGCAAGTATTGTTATAAAAATAGCGCATCAATAGCAAATTATCGCAACCAAATTTGCTATTTTATCTCTTGATGAAATTATAATGCATTTAAAAACTTAATTTATAGCTTTTTCATACAAACTGATGAGTCAATAGATAAAAATCAATTAATCTTAGTCTACAATCTTAATGGTATACTTATGAAACACATTATCTTTGTATCATTTTTCATAAGCCGCCAACCACGAAAGTCATTTTAGTCAATTTTATTCAAAAGGTAAACTGTTGTTAACAAAGCTTCTCTCGGGATGGCCCACTCCCAAAACTCGGTACCCCTAAAACCCTTAAAGCTCATATGACGTCACTAAAAAAAACCCGTCATTACTTCAATGCGAAACATAAAAAAAAAGCACCTCATCTGAAAAATTCCCCCTAAATTTAAGGGGAAATCCCGAATTGTCAACCCTGGCTTCTGAAATTTGCTAAAGAATGGCTTGAGGCATAATTACCAAGGCTTCACTAGATAGCGTCTTATACAGGCTGTTTCATTTGATCATAATCCTTGGGAAAAAACGGTGGTAATTGTTCAGCAACATCTATCGAATTGTATGGTTTCTATTGTACAAATCAGATAATAAAAGACAAAATAAAAAGTTAATTTGTTGGCGACAATTTCCCAATTTGGCATTCAATTCTATTTCAGAAAATTTAAACGTTATTTAATAGCTTGTTTTATTTGTTGGTTTATTCTGCATTTTAACGGCTTATTTTAATTAGTTAGGGAATTATTTTTCACTTTAATTGATTCTAATTATTAATTAACTATGGAACGACACTGGCAGCGCAGAGCGATAAATGGCGAATCTATTCGCTAAGCGAGCCAATACTACCAACGGGTTGACATAGAACTTTTTAAAATTCTGTCCACAGTTCGCCATGATACAGTTGGTCGTCGCAATATTGTAGTTTTGTTTATTTTTTCGTACTTGTATTGCTTTTAGTACAGTCATAGAAAAAAAACGAAACACTCTGAATTATTTGGCTGCGAAACTTACTAAGAACAGAAGAAAGAAGTCTTCTGACATGGATTAAAGTCTTCTTTAAAAGTATGTGAGTAAAATTTTGATAAGGGGCTATAAACAAAGTGAAATGAACTCAAATCTGAATTTTCAGATAGGAACCCCTACATTTGGTTACATAATTAGGCGCGGAGGGCCAAAAGTATGCTGGGTACCGAGCGGTATCACTTTAGGACCAGTAGAACAAAAGTTATGACCCACCAAAGATTTAGGAACCACCACCACATGTAAAATGCTACTTTCAAGGTCAAAGTTTAGAAAGAGTAGACAATCATATTTTTCGCAGAAATTAACTAAAGCTAATCGCTTTTGTACGTTTGCTTTTTGCAATTAATTAAAAATTTTCGGGATTTGTTAAAGTTAGAGTTATAATATCTTTTAAAACTTAGGCGAGAAAACATTGCTGTTAAGAGTTCAAGGGAAAAATGCAACATTCTATCTTTTTGTTTAAACAAAGATAGATGCATACTTTTAGCTACGCACAAACTCAGGCAGCACATACCTTCTGGAGAGAGGTTACGTTTTAAAAGTCTTAATTATAAAATTAGTACCTTAAAGTATTTACATAATCTACTGTATTAGGATGGGCAATAATGTTAAATTTTAAAAAAACGTCTAATCGTTACATATTTCTGTGATTTCAAGTATCCAAGTAAAAAGTTTTCTGAACTGCTGAATGTTGCATAAAAGCAGACTTCTCACTAATGGACAAAAATTGGATTGTGCAATGAGTTACCGCCCATAAGCCAGGGCTGAGGCAGAACTGACGAGCTGTGGGTGCATTCTCTTCAAAAATTGGATTGTCTACTAGTTTAAAAATATACTCAGCAGTTTTATTAACCGCTTCGCTTCAAACGTATAACAACTATTGAAAACACAATACCATATAAAAATGCTGAGCACATTCTGCACTGGTGGATAAGCATATTAATCTTTTTTAACATAAAAATTCCCTGCTGTTGTTTCAGTTTGCACAATGCACAGCTGTATATGGTCCCGAAAAACGGTTCTTTTAGCATATCTTAAAAACTACTGGATATTTTGAGCTCCCATTTTAGATTCTCTTTTGAAACTTCTTCTGGATTGTTTCTCCATCAAAATATTATATGGTACCAGATCATCATTTTTCAAATATTAATTTCATAATTCATAAAAAATTCAACCTTTTATCCGAGAGGAAATTTATGACGTTTTTATTGTTGGGTTGGTTCATACTTTGATATAAAAAAACAATCTGCCGTAGATAACGTGGTTTAGGTCTTGATATCCACAAGTATCAAAAATATTTTTTACATTACGGGACGGTTTTTTCTCAGTTCACATGTGAAGCAACGGATGGAGAAAATTTAAAACGATTTGGTATACAAAGTTAAATGATGTTGCTGATCACAAATAAGCGATAACACAAATATACGATAAACAAGAAGTTCTGTCAAGAACTAAACGAGCCTACTTTCCCGTACATCGACATCGGCATTCTCGCATCTGATCATTATTCTCTTGATTATCTGAGACTGAAAATTATGTCAAACATACTTTTTTAGCACTTAGAGCTGATTTCGAAAAGCAAAATATACCCCTCTCATCAGATGAAATAGACACGTAAAAAGTAATTAACGAATAAATAAAGTTTTGTCGCACCTTTTAAAGAGTGTAACTGTTACAGTTCCTCCGTAGAAAAAATCCTCCATCGTTTTCAAAAAAAAAAAAAAACAATAATTATAAAATAAATAAATAAATACATGAAAGTACAAAGAGCATCAAAACACATTTTATCAAAGAAAGAAAAAAAAAAAAACTCGTCCGTTAATAAAATGTCTCGAATTTCACTTTTAATCCGTTGCCAGTTGTGAAATATAAATAAAGAATAAAATGTTCTCGTGAATGAAAAATTTTTGTTACAAAAAAAATCGTCTGCCAAAAAAAAAATAATAATAATAAATAAAATAAAACAAATGAATAAATAAAAAAAAATCGTTTGCACAGTCAGTCATTTTTTTTCTGAGCCTGCATTTCTGCCATGTTTGCGGAGTCGGAGTCGGAATCAGAGTCCTCACAGAAGATTACCCAGAAAAGTACTTTACAAACATTATTTATCAAAACCATTTTCTTATAAAGTTAGTTTGAAGGAAATCCGACTTTAAGTTCAGGATCAACATTCAACTTAAATTCCCCGTAGACGCTAATGTTAATTTTTTTTTCTGAACGGTTCAATATTGAACGAAAACTGGTTCAAATCAAAAAGCGAAATATGGGAATGTATGGGAAAGCCTCTCCGAGATCTTTCAAACAAAAAAAAGTTTATTCCATTCGGACGGTTCACTCATAAGTTATTAGGTGGGGAAAGGTTGCTTGAACGGTTCAATGTTGAACGAAAAAATGCTCAAATGGAAAATTTAAATACGGTAATGAAGTATCCTTGCTGAGATCCTTCGAACAAAAAAAAAAAGTTTATTTAAATCGGACTGTTCACTCAAAAGTTATTAGGGGTGACAGCTTGATCGAGCGGTTCAATGTTGAACGAAAAATTGTTCAAATCGGAAATGTAAATACGGGAATGAAGTATCCTTGATAAGATCTTTCGAACAAAAAAAAAGTTTGTTCAAATCGGATTGTTCACTCAAAAGTTAGCATCGCGGGACAGGTTGTTTGAACGGTTCAAAGTTGAACCAAAAATTGTTCAAATCGAAATATCAAATATGGGAATGAGCTTTACTCGCCGAGATCTTACGAACAAAAATAAAGTTTATTCCATTCGGACGGTTCACTCAAAAGTTATTAGGTGGAGAAAGGTTGCTTAAACAAATCAATGTTGAACTAAAAATGTTCAAATTGAAAATTTAAATACGGTAATAAAGTATCCTTGCCGAGATGCTTCGAACAAAAATAAAGTTTGTTTAAATCGGACTGTTCATTCAAAAGTTTTAGAAGTGACAGCTTGTTTGAACGGTTCAATGTTGAACGAAAAATTGTTCAAATCGAAAATGTAAATACGGGAATGAAGTAGTCTTGCTGAGATCCTTCGAACAAAAAAAAAAGTTTATTTAAATCGGACTGTTCACTCAAAAGTTATTAGGGGTGACAGCTTGATCGAGCGGTTCAATTTTGAACGAAAAATTGTTCAAATCGGAAATCTAAATACTGGAATGAAGTATCCTTGAAAAGATCTTTCGAACAAAAAAAAGTTTGTTCAAATCGGACTGTTCATTCAAAAATTAGTATCGCGGGACAGGTTGTTTGAACGGTTCAAAGTTGAACCAAAAATTGTTCAAATCGAAAAATCAAATATAGGAATGAGCTGTACTCGCCGAGATCTTTCCAACAAAAAAAAGTTTGTCCAAATCGGAATGTTCGTTCAAAACTTATTAGGGGGGGGGGGACAGACAGACCGACCGACAGACCGTGACCTTCGATCCAATATCGAAGGTCACGGACAGACCGACGCACAAATTCCCCATCTCAATACCCTACTTTCAAATTTTCAATTTTTCGATGCTCATTTTACCTTTTTATTTTTTTAACTTGGCGATATTTTTTTAACTTGGCGATATTTTTTAGATGCATTAAGCTACTTTTAATACTTTTTTCATCTTTCTTTTATTTTTAATGGGAAAGTAGGCTAAAAAAGGGGGGGTTTTATAGAAAATTTTAAAGCTGATGCCGATTTTTATATGAAGACGACCCCTTAACAACATTTTACCAATCTAAATTTGTAGAGCACATTATTCCTGAAAAAATAACATATTACATGTGTTTCTAGTGTTAATAGTCTTCGAATAAGAGCGAGTATTTCGTTTTTTTTTTCTATGACTGTACCAAGCGATTATATATGCTCATACTCTCGTTTGTTACTAAAAAAAAATAATATGTTTCGTTGTTAATCGTCTTTCCGTTAAACATTATTTCATTGCTACATTTTTTATTTATCGGCTGCGAATTTAAGCGCATATTTTATTAATGCAGATTGAACGCCATTGCTATATGTTGAAATCTTCACCATTGATGTTTTGAGTAATGATACGGCCTGAAAAAACGCTATCTCGTGAAAGCCTTTTAATTACTGACCTTTTAATTTTGAGGATAGTGCAGAAACCCCAACACGTAAATTATTTCTATTCGGCCTCCGCAAATACAAGATAACAGAAGCTGTTCGTGAGATTTTTAACTTTTTGAGTGTCATTTAGAGGTTAAAATTGCGTCTTGAAACTATTTCAGAGCATAGAAAAAAACATACTGGGAGATACAAATATCTTAATCTGTTAATCAATTGCAATTCTATTAACTTTTGCTAATGACAATCTTTTCCAATATACAATAAAAAGAAACAAAAACAACAAGGATTCGGTTGCACTTCATTAGCCAGAATATTACAGAACTTTGCGTTACATCTCTATTTTATTTTCTTAACTAGAAACGTTTAAAACATTAGCAGACGTGCAAGCAGATGGAAGCACCTATTTGTAATTTTTTAGTGCATATGCTGCCATCTACTGGCGTTTCAGAGAATATATTTTCATTTTCATTCACTTCGAATATTGAAATTACTTGATACCTTTTTTAGCAATCACGAATTGCTTATTGTTCTCAGTTGACTCTAAAAGTGATGTGCTATCCTTTTACTTTTTTTCGTATATAATGCATTTCTTCTGTCGCTTCGGCAAAGACAAGTTCGGCGACAAATAAAAACCGGCAGCACAATCACACTGTAAACATTATTAATAAATGATGGATGGTAAGTTTATCGCTAATTTGACACGTTCTCAGTTGTGAATTTTAATTAAAAACTGCCTTAAAATGTGAAAAATCCGCCACATGGAAAAGAGATAACCAAGAAAAATTTATTTCACTCAAGTCGCATTAATAATATTAGTCGTCAGTCACTTTTTCACGTTAGTCTTAATTAGAAAAGAATAAACCAATAAATTAGAATTACAATCATTACCTATCATTACGTTTAAATGATTTTCTGGCAAATTTTTCACTCCAAGTACAGCTTTGTGAATTAATAATGTTTTTACTTTCGAGAGGGACAATTACTGCCTGTGACTAACTCCGTTGCTGCTCTGAAACCATGCTACCAATCCTGGCAGAGCAATGTTCTTCCTCTCTTGGGAGAACCACTTGCCTGTATGTGCTGCCATCTGCTGCCGACTCATATAGTGATACATTTTGTACTTAGAGTCATTAGCTTCATTCTTTGTACTTTTAGAAATAATTAATTGAGATATTTTCTTTTGAATTTTGGATAAAAATCTTTGAATTTATGTATTAAAATTGAAATATGTTTCAATTGGAAGATGCATTCATGTGAAAAGAGAGCAAAAACCAAGGGACACCTCTAAAGAACAAGCATTTTGATTTCGGAAAAATTCCCAATCCTATTACGGTAATATTCATAACATATCATATTGCTTGATGGGAACGCAGCGAAGAAGTGGGTCCGGGGACTGGTTAAGCCCTTTCCAGATATTCAGGTTTTTATATTGTAACCATTTCCGATACAATAGTTTGCGAAGGATTTTTTTCCCCTCCACCCCAGAAGGTAAATTTTGCTAGCGCTGTTGACACAAGCAGACCTTGTAATATCTTTTTGATGAGCTACTTACAATTGAAGTGGCAAGGGGATAAAGGTGATAAGTGACATTTGAATTTCGCCGATTTATATAAATTCAAATTGTTGTGTATTCAATTGTGTTAACTCAAATACACCGTTGAAGGGGCAGTTGAATAAAGGTGATATTATGTGACAATTTTTTTAATTTCCAGAAAAAGCTTTCAAAAAAAAAAAAAAAATCTAACCTTTTCACCTTTGTCCATGGTATAAAGTAAGCTTTTCCAAAACTGTCACATATCACCTTTATCCACTTGCCCCTTCAATTTTATTTCAGTTTTATGATGATAATATAAGGGTAGTTAAAAAATTACTCATAAACAAGTAAATATTTTACGAAGAATAACAAAGAAGTGACAAGCCTAGTGAAACAATTCACTAGGCTTTCAAACATTTTTAGAAGACTCAAATTTACACGTAGAGCGTTATAACTTGAACTGAGGGTTGATGGGATTGTCTATAACAGCAATGCAACCTGCTGGTGACTGGCAATTGGTAAATGAGGTTTTTATTCAACTTTTATACGTATTTTCCAGACAAACCTCGCATTTTAAAATTATTTTTATTTCAATATTTTCAAATGCTAAATTACCTTCATACCCCTATCTTTCAAAATTATTCACACATCAAGGACTCCATTGCAAACGGCTTAACTCGCCGTCAAATAACAGCTAGTCCCCTTCCGTCCCTATTCATGTTCGAGAGGTAAGGTTCGACCGATGCATCGGCGCGACGGTTGAAATCTTTTCCATCGGCCATCGGCATCGGCCGCCGATGCTAACTTGGAAAAAAACATCTGCTCATCGGTCTCGAAAACCTCTAAATACCGATGCATGACCGATATTTACCGAAATTTTCACAGCACAGCAGACACTTTCCGAGCGATCGCTTTGATGAGAGTTTCTGGAATCATAGTAAAACCTCCGAATGAGGACAGTAACGGAACCAGAAGTTTTGTCCGTTATTGGAAGGTGTCTGCTATTAGGGAGGATTATGTTGTTTCATAATTTACCTATTACTTAAATGCAGAATTATAACAATAGCTATGTACCATTGCCATCATGCACTACGATACACGATACTTATAATTGCGCACTATTTACTCTATCTCGCTCACGGGTGGATTCAGCTTCTGGTTCAGGAGGAGGTCATAGCGCAATTTTTGTGCGAAAATGGTGTTTATTTGGCGATTTTTTCGAAATATCTGCTCTAAAAATTCTATTTTAGGCTACATTTGGTCGTTTAAGGGAGGGATCATGACCCCCCCCCTCTGGGTCCGCGCTTGATTGAACTCGTATCATTCTACCTTCGCGCTTTTAAATGCTAGCGTGCCTTTTCATTGCAATCCTTTAAGCCAGCCCGTTCCCCCTCCCTGCTCCTCTGTTTTAAGTTATCTTTCTAAAAAAAGCATAATTCGGCTGCCTACGCATTTCTCTCCACTGTTCTGTGGTTTTTTATGAGATATTTTAATTGAAAAACTAAAATTGTAAATATGTCAACGGCCCCTAACTTTCTATCATATACTCGGTCATTTTTAGTTAAACTATAGCAGGGATGGGATACGATTTATATCCTTTCGGAGCAGCTAAAATTTGTTTCGGAGCTGAAAAATAATTATTTTGGAGCATATTGAAGCAAAAAAAAAAAAAACACCGTCTTGGAGTAGCCTGAAGCAGGGAAATTACACTGCGGACGAAACTGAAACACAAAAAAAAAAAAAAAACTATTTTGATACAAGATTCAGTAAAATAAAAAATGAAATTTGGAGCAAAAGTGGCAAAAAGAAAAAGGTTCAAACTGAAGCAAAATGGTTATGAGTCTAGAGAGAAATTAATTTAAACCAACTTTAGTCATTTTACGGGGGAAGAAGTTATTTCTGCTTTCACAGTAGCAAAAATTGGTCAGAATCAGCAAGAACAGTACAAACCAAAATGTGCTGAGCTAAATGCAGTTTATCTGAAATAGAATCAGAAAAGTAAATGAAATGTTTTCTTTAAAAAAAAATATTAATTGAAAAAAAATGATGCAAATCTCCTCCCAAGTACTACTTCTATTTCATGTTTTTTTGAAACCACCGTACTCCTTCAACATGGCAGAAAGAATGTAATAAACATATTCACTACAATTGCCTATAAGCACTAGATGATGTAAGTGGAATTCCTCAGAAACTTTTAAACGAAATCTTAACTTATACATAAAAATATTAAATGACTATTTGCGAGAAACTAGCCAACAGTTGGAATAACCAACTTGGACTGGACCAACAGCTGGATTATATTTATTTATCAATACAAATTATTAAGACTAGGGTTTTTTTTTTCAATAAATATTTTTCTTAGCGAAGAAATTTATAATACCAATGAACGACAAGGATATTATGTGATATTATGTGATTATGTGTAGTGTATCTCCCTGATAAATTTGGCGGTCGAGATCCGACGTGCACTGGGGATTTGTGTAGGGAAGATGCATAAATATTCTCCGTTTTAATTTTGGATATGATTTACAGGATGATTGGATGATTGGACGGGAAAGATTTACAGCACAAAGAGGGGAAATACAACACTCAGGGCAATGGGGAAGATGCATGATTTTCAAACTCACTTGCAAATGAAAGACCATGAAAAACTGTGCAGAAACATACCAATAACACCTCCATTAAGCCAGTTTAAACATATTTAAAACGAGTTTTAAAAGCGATTAGGCCACGCCTCCCGAAAAACGAAAGTAGCCGCTCCATGAGTTTGTGACGTCACAGAATACTACTTTTCTCCCTGCGTTCCTTCTGCTAGCGTTTGCTCTGCTGTACTGTGCGGAACTTCACTTCACACTAGCAGATATTGAGAAGATGGATCACGGAATCAATGTATTCCAAATACTAGTTTTAAAGCACAGGTTTTACATAATGCCAAGTTATTAAGCCTTTACAAGTCGCAAATCTTCACGGTTTATTTATTTATTTTTTTTTTAATTTTATGTTTTTTTAGCTATAAAAGAATACTTATATGAAGAACATTTAGCTGGTAAAAACATGGGCTTAGATTCTTTGAGACACATGTCAGTCATGTTAACTGGGGGGTTGGAAAAGAAGAATACAATTTTTGTTATTCAACGACAAATATTGATAGCAAATACATTTTTTCGAGATATAAGAACTTGATTTTTGCATAGCGCGTGTTTTTACAAGAATATCAAAATGTGTTTCAAAATGCAATGCAATTCGGATGTTCTTGAGGATTGTTTGTGATTTATTTCATCAGAAATTTATTTAGAATTTGTTTTATTTAAAGCACATTTTAATTTAGATGATGACTTTTTAAAATGTTATTTATAAATCTAAACTTCTATTTATAGATTAATATTTTTTTATTTGTTACTCTGTAGAAAATAATCTGAATAAATGAACAAATAATAATAAAAAAATCTACGTTTTAACAATTCATCAAAAATTTAAGAGTTTTTTTTTTTTTTTTTTTGAGCAATCGCGATTGCTATTTGGTTCAACTCAATCGAAGCTGGTATTAACTCCTCAAACCAATTAAATAGCACACGGGTACAACACTCCTCCTTCCTTTATTCGATAAATTAATTAAAATTTCAAATAGCGGGAACATTTTTAAAGAAAGATTTTTTTTTTTCACACACTCTTGGATACATTTTGAATGTCACCCGGTGTAACCCCCTTTTCATCAATAATAATGATCCTGCATTGGATGAATTCTATATAATTTAAAACAATGGGGATATTTTTCAAGAAATTCAACATGTACATTTTTCATAAGTTGTGAGATACATTTTTGGTTGGTTTTATTTAAACAACGCATGGGTCTTACTACGTGCCCTCCCCCCCTTCCAACTTCCAACGGTATCGATGCTCTGAGTTTCATAAATTCTATATAAAATAAATTTTAATGAAATTTTTAAGAAAGCAAATTTTTAAATTTTATGAAGTTTCATAAACTCTTTAACACATTTTGGGTGTCACGCCCTGAAGGGTGTCCCCCCCCCCCCAGCAACCCCCCATCCAACCCCCTTTAATAATATTTTTAAACTGTTTTTTGTTTCTCAATTATTTATCGGTTTAAACACTCCTATTTTTGCGAAAATAAAAGCTTTTGACTCATCTTACGGCTCAAATTCTTTTCATTTCTACTGATATGAAATAGGAGTGTTTTTCTGAAAAAGGATACAGCGTACAGCTAGCCAACTTTGAACAATTATCGACCTGCCTTTTAATGAATTTTTCTTCCATCATTTTAAATGAAAAGTCATTTTATTCTTTAAAAAATAATAATACAGTAACCCCTCGTTATATCGCGCTTTTCTGGGGACAAGAAAAAAAATAAATATGAAAGATATAGAAAAAAAACCCCGCATCAATCATTGATTTTACTACATTTCAGAAGTTAGGTGACTGAATAAAACTAAACGTGCTTCGAAAATTCGCAACAAAACCCCCCAAAAAATGCAGCTGAAGTTGAAAACATTTTAAATATTTCAGTGGTAAACACTTGGACATTTTTACTGAGAATTAACGCACGTACTTTTTTAGGTTTCCGATTTGAAAAAGGTTGGTGTTTTTCAGTGATCAGAACTCTCCAGAAATACAATTCCAAGAAAATGATTGAAAGAATGAGAAAAGGATTGGAATGTAGTCAAAGAACGCAAACCTGTTCTGTTCTTGATCTACCAGCTTTACTACGCTCCTTTTCTTTTGTGAAGCAGAGTACCTTTCGTTTATCCCACTCCCCCCCCCCCATTTCCTTTTTAAAGTGAACAATGACTATAAACCACTAAACTGATAAGAAGACACAGCTGCTTAAAAATTGGCTCAAATTTCATAAATGAGCTAAAACATTAAAAATTGCCCTGAAAAGTTAATAAAAAACTTTTCACCGTTTAAAGAGCTGTAAAACTCTTTGTATAATGAACTAAGACGAAGAAAACGCCAAAAAAAATGAACTACCATCCGGGCTCCGGATATAACGATAATACAAAACAGCGTGTTAAAAACGCATTGACTGTCTCAAAGGCAGCGATACTGGGAGAATCGTATTCTGTGACGTGGACCAATAGCTGAGCGTTTTTCGTCACGTGACATTGTTTACAAAAATATCCCTTTTTAATTGCTTCTCAGGCTCAAGTGAATGATTTTTTGGAATTTTAATGTTGATTTTCGGCATCAGCATCATCGATTCTATGAAATAACAGTAATTTAATCATATTTTGTGACAAAGTGCATGTTCCCTATTGACGGGAATCGAACCCGCACCCCCTTGCTTTAGAGGCGAAACTTCTACCTCTGAACCACCGAGGTCCTCGTATTAACCGTTAAATGAGTTATAACAGCAGTATACAGTATAGCATTTATAAATTCAGATCATAACGAAAATTGAAAGAGGGCAGTAAAGTTTTTGTGCGAAAAAAATTAGGCGATGGTTTATTTCAGAACCAAATTACATTAAAAGAAACTTTTTAGTTTTAAAAACATTAATCTGCTGCTTTGACACAAAACTGGAAGATCAGGTTAATTATATCAGTTTTATAAACCAGTAGGGGAAGACCGCCTATATTGGACCACTGCTTAAATTGGACCTCGGGCCTAAAATCTAGTACAGAGATCTATGATACACTTTAACGGTAGAAATATAAAGTTTTAGGAATAAAATCAATGTGTATGAAGTTTCACCAGTCTGCGAACTGCGTAGCGTGAGTTACGGCATGATTTATGTTGAAAACGTGTAAAATCTTATTTTGCGGACTTGTACTTAGTAAGATAGTACTAAAACTTGTAAGCTGAGATAAACTGCTGTTATAGCATTATAATCTGTGTTTAATAAGGATTACATCTATGTATTTACATGCGCGATTGTGATATTTTTTGACAGAGAAATAAGCTGAAGAATAAAAAATGGCATGTTTTCCTTTATTGGACCGAAAAAATTTTCCTATATTGGACCAGTGGTCCAATTTAAAAATATGATTTTAAGCAAGACTTTTTGTTAAGTTTAACATAAAGTAAGTGACTCATCTGATTTAATAGCGTAGTTTAGATTATTTTAAGCATACTTTAACACCTATTCACGATATTCATTTTTCATCAAGCACATTTTCGAGTAGCAGCTAATTTTAAAAATGTATGTTTTTTTTTCTCTTTTTCCATTAGACTGCAGTTTCAGGTTGTTAAACATAGCTATTAGTTTAAGTAAAATTTATGCTGGTTTACCGAAAAAGAAAATATGAAATTCTTCGATTTGTTCAAAAAGATTTTTAAAAGAAACAATTGAAGGGTCTGGGGGAAAAACCACGGTAGTCCACTTTTTGTTGAATTTAAACTGATGCTACCACCTGTTAGAAAAATAAGTGTAATTTCGTTTAGTATATGCAATATTCGTGAAAAAACACTGTAGTCCATGTATTATTGTCATTTTAGAACAAGTATACTGGGGAAGTTTATGAGTTCGTAAAGTTTAAATTTCGTTTTTCTCAAAATCAATCAAATGTGACTACCGTGGTTTTTCCCCCTGACCCTTCAATTTATATGCTACTAAAATGTTCAATGTAGATGAAGCCGGTCTTTTCACTAACTAAAAGCCTCAAAATATATTGACGTAGAAAGGTAAACACCAGTTTGGAGCAGTAAGTATACATAGATGAGAGAACATCCAATGAGATCCATTTCCCAATATCGAACAGGACTCTTATGAATAAACCGCAGTCAAGGCCAGGGCAAATGCTGTAAGTAGATTCTAAAGAACAGGAGTTTGGCCTGTTAATTGACATATGTTTAATGACATTGAATTGGCTGCATCAGAGTTAGCAGTAAGTTGTCTAGATAAAACTACTCAAAGTGAAGAGGCTACATAATCGGTGTAAGTTGTACTATTGTACACTATGCACAAGAATTAGCTATGATTTAAATTATTACAAGCTCTGCAGAATTAGCGGATAGTTCTCATTAAACAAATACATAGCTCTCAATAGTGTAAATTGTACTATTGTACACTATGTACAAGAATTAGCCACGACTTAAATTAGTACAAGCTCTTCAGAATCAGCGGATAGTTCTCATCAAAGCATGATTGTCAACTCCAACTATGGTTTTGTAAAGCCCCGGCTTACATATCACCTTACCTAAAAAATAGAAAGAACAAAAAGGAAGGCTATCTCAGCAATCATTCTAACGCCGTATGAAAGAAGCATAGAACAGAAAAAGTCACAAGAAGAAGCAAGAAACAGCACAAAACAGTTATTGCAATATTCGCCATAGAAATAAAGTGCAAAACATGATTAAGTGTATGAAATGCCATCGGTGAGTTTATCAACACTGCCTAAGTGAGACCGAAGCAAAAGAAATTATATTGCAAATCCTGGAAAAAAGCTATATAGTTCAAATATAAATTATTCTATGATTTCCTTGCACGGTCCAATTTAGGAAGCGCATGGTTCAATATAGGCGCATATATTCCTAAATTGGACTTTTGCAACTTTTTGTAAGATAATTTTTTAAAAAATAATTTCCATATTTTTAGAAAATATAAGCTCCTAGGGCGGTTCCTGATTAAATTTAGCTCACGATGCCCTATTTTGTATTTTTGTTTTGCTTCACATTGAGCGACACAGGCCTCCTGTTCTTAGGGGGTCCAATATAGGCGGTCTTCCCCTACATTCTAGAAAATTACTGTTCTTTTGATGTGATATTACACCTCGGTTTTTATGTATTTTCAATTCTCAGTTGAAGAATTCAATGAAGCTGTCCTGCAAAGCTGCATACATGTCAATAAAAAGAGTCCTAAACATGATCACTTCAATGGTACATGATAGTTAGCACATAGGAACAAAACATTACTCAAGTTCATTTGGTTGCATGAATTTGACTGGCAATGGTGTCTTCATACAAATGAGACCTATATTTGAAAATAATGGTAAAATATGTTTATTTAGAACATCATGTTTTCCTAGTGAACATCAGAGAGCGGGCCAAAAAGTTTGGAAACCACTCTCCAAATTGAATTGGCTGATACTATTTCTCGAGATTACAGACTCAGGAAAAGTCGATATGTTACCCAATTAGAATTCCTCTTGATTTGTAAAGAGGAACGTGCATGAAAGATGTAATGCAAGAGCGCCGTCACAAACGTAATTCATTTCTTTAAAAATAAAAAAATGGTTTATAAATTTAACTCGGACAGTATGAGATGTTAATTTGGAAGTATGGTGGATGTTATGAATCCTCAGTTCTTAACTGCTTCACAAGTTTCATTTTTTCCTTCAGGAAAGCCTTTTTTTTTTTTCAAATCATTCACCAAAATTTACTCTGGAAGAAACATCATTAACAGAATCAAAGTGGCAACTAACAACTTTTACTAGTTGTCTAGATTCGTTAGTAGATGGCGCAAACATACACACTAAGGGAACCACAAGTCAATTTTTACAGCGCTATCTGTTAAGCAATTTAATTTTTAATCTGTCATTGTATTAAAATGTTTTTCTGCTGTGACGGTAAAAGGAGGAATAAATGTCTTTTTTTAGCTAATTCTTGTGTAGCTCGGCCATTCCAATCATCACCTTCTGTTATACAAAACATGTTTCTGTTGATATTTTGGTCACAATCAAATCATTTATTTATCATCATTACAAATCATTTATTTATCATCATTACAAATCATTCATCAATCACTGACGTAACAATTAATGGCTTATTTATCATCATTACAAATCATTTATTTATCATCATTACAAATTATTTATCTGTCACTGACGTAACAATTAATGGCTTGAATTCTTTGTTTTCCCTCCAGGGCAATTTTAGCTCCAAGATGATTCCTCAATCAGAGCTCTTTTGGACGTGAGTAATTGCAATTATTCCTAATATTTTGTTTTCATATACTGTCGGCCCCGCTTAAACGATTAAGAAATATTATTCGATCATATAAGCGGGGTATTTGATTAAGTGGGGATCTTTAACCCATTAATGCCTAGCGTCCCTTTTTAGGGACGGTCCAAAAAGTCTGAATTTCCCCAAAATGAACATTTCAACCAAATAATAGTGTTCAATTAGTACCTTGATATTGTTTCAATTCGTTATTAACAGATTGCCGCACATAAACATTGTTAAGTGTGTTCTGTAGCAGTTTTAATATGGCCTTTATCAAAAATGACATCGTTCGCAATCTCATGAAAAAAAGCTAAGTTTTCAAAGTTATTCCCAGCTTCCCAGTTTATGTTAATTGCTGATTCTATTTCTTCTTATAAAATGTCTTTTTAAATATTATATCGTAGGCAGAAAAAAAAATTCGTAGAAAAAGTATGTACCCTCTGGGGTCTATCGTTCCTTTTAAGGGACGATTTTTCTTTCCTTAATAAAAAAGCTGTTTTTTACATAATATTTTTTTTATTATTTTTCCTGTCCATTAAACACTGTTTGTAACCAGTATAAAAAATATCTTTGGAAAAAAATGTCAGGCATTAATGGGTTAACATTGCGTCTATGACGTGGGGAAGTATTTGGTTCCGAGATGTTTCATTCGTATAAGCGGGGGGTATTCGTTTATCCATTACCCTATTAAGCGGGGCCGACAGTATTTAATAAATATTTTTAATTCATAAGATGTCTTTTTGTTTGAATCCTGTAATCTTGATTCGTTGACAATTATTTTAGCAGGAATAATTTGGCCTTCTAGATGGGGTTGACATAGCTGAGATGGACATTTTTTTCTGATCCGAAGCAATAAATAAAATCAATAAATATAGCTTCGATCTAATTTTAAGAAACATTTGCAATTTTTGAACAGGAGAGCAAAATATCCGCTACTAATTACAAAAACTACATCAACCAATTACTACTTTTTGTTATTTAGTTTTTTAACCACACCACGCTGCTACATTTTATCAATCTAGGACTTCACAGTAAAAAAAAAAGCTACAATTGCAGGTTTCGAAAATACGATAAAAACTCTAATAGGTGATGAGTACTGCCTTGAAGTGTAAACTGCGACGCTTTAATGAAATGAATATGGTCTAAGATTGCCTCCAACATTTTCCTTATTTCTTAAAATGCTATCAACGAATTGCTGACAGCAGCTGGCTTCATTTGATTTTTGACTAGGTGCCTCTGCATGTACGTTTCCACTTACCTGGTCCGGGACCTCCTCTCCTCCCGGACGGTGGAGTTCAAGTTCTACACACGCACATATATGTGCACACACACATAAACACTCTCACACGCACACACACCTACACGTCTGCACACACACACATAAACACGCTCACACACCCACACACACCAATACAAACACACGCACACACAAATATACACGGCTATAATGCCTACACATACACCTATTGCGATTGCGAAAATCATAACTTGAATGCAACATGTCAAATTCAAAAAAATAATAATAATAAATAAATTATGTACCGAAACAGAAAATAATAGGGTTAGTCTGTGGTTTGGGTCCCCTTCTCGCCAAATGGGCGATAGGCGCGCCAAGCGTGACTTCTCGCGGAGTTGAAAGCTCCGAGAGACACTACGCAAAAACGCGCCAGTTGGTGACTTTTTAAAAATGCGCCAAGCAGGGTCCCAAAGCACATTTTCACCAATAATAGTAATAATAGTGCTAGTGGCAGATAAAACGCTTCCTGCTTCAGTAACTTGTATATGAAGCTATATAATAGAACTCCAATAACACTGCGCGGTAAAGGAAAAAAAAACCTTTGTGTTCATATTCGTATAAATTCCACGCCCGAACAATAGGTTGCTACTTGATAAAATGTTTTGCATTCTTACACTATCACGCGGTGTCGTCTTCAGAATTAGTCCAAAGTAAAGATACAGTAATAGTTTAAGAGCTAGTATATTCGAGATAGAATTTTAAGATCTTCTATATTGAACACTTCGAGATAAAGGAATATTCTTGTAATAAGGCTTCGAGTAATCGATACTCGACTGTATATCACACTGAAAAAAATGAATGTTGTTTTCAGAGTATGATGCAGCTATTATTACAGTACTTTTACACTACTAAACTGTAAAACTGCTAATTTTACTGTAGTAAACGATAAAATTTTTACTTTACAGTAATAAACTGTAAAATTGCTAGTTTCACAGTTTATTACTGTGCATTTTACAGTTTTCAACTGCAACCTCTGCTGTCAGTATTATACTGTTGTTTTTACAGAATAATACAGCTAATTTAATAGTAATAAACTATAGCGTAGTTAAGTTTACACTAATAGACTGTAAAATTGCTATTTCTACAGTTATTAACAGTAAAATAGCTTGTTTTATAGTTTATTACTGCGATTTTAGTTTTAAACTGTAACCTCTGTTTTCAGTATTATACTATAAAAACAGCAACTTATTTTTTGCAGTGCAGCAGCTTATTCTTAACTATACTACACTTACACTAGGTTACTTGACAAAAACAATGACGTCAGCGTGACGTTAGAGTGTAGTTAGCCTATGAAAATCGAGCTTGATAAAACGTCACAGCCTACTTGGCAAATTAGAGGAGATCGCTAACTGCTTGTGAGCTCTTATTGGCTCTGTCCGTAGTGACGTTCAGTGTCAAGTTAAGTTGCTGTCTAGTATAGTCGTTTGCATATCGTTCCAGGCGGGAAGTACTTCAGCAGACCGGACCAGACGATTCGCTGTCCATTAGCTGGAAGTTGGCCCTCTGCCTCCTGCTCACTTGGATCATCGTCTACCTAGCAGTGATACAAGGGACCAGCTCGCTAGGGAAGGTTGGTACTTGGCGCAACGCAACAAGGAGTGCCAAAACTCTATTACTGTTGCTGACAATTTTATAGAAATATAGAAATATCATACTCATTAATCCATTAATGCCTGACATTTTTTTTCCAATGATATTTTGTATACTGGTTACAAACAGTGTTTAGTGAACAGAAAAAAGAATTAAAAAAATATTATGTAAAAATTTATTTTTTTATTAAGGAAAGAAAAATCGTCCCTTAAAAGTTACGATAGACCCCAGAGGGTACATACTTTTTTTACTAAAATTTATTTCTGCCAACCATAGAATATTTAAAAAGACATTTTATAAGGAGAAATAAAATCAGCAATGAACATAAACTGGGAAGCTGGGAATAACTTTGAAAACTTGTTTTTTTCTTGAGATTGTGAACGATGTAATTTTTGATAAAAGATCATATTAAAACTGCTACAGAATACACTTTACAATGGTTATGTGCTGCAATCTGTTAATACCGAATTGAAACAATACCAAGGTACTAATTGAACACTATTATTTGGTTGAAATGTTCATTTTGGGGAAATTCGAGCCCTTTTTTGGACCATCCCTAAAAAAGGGACGCTAGGCATTAATGGGTTAATGATGTACAGATAGGCAAATCGGTCGATTACCGATTACTCATTAATCTGCTGCTGATAATCTGCCGATTAATCGGCTGAGCCAATTAATGATAAAGTTGATTGTTTTTAATTCTACCAATTTCACGAAGCATCGTTTTTTTTTCTTCTACAATTCCGATTTTAGAAATAATTTATTTCTGAGAGAAGACTTTTCTTTCAATTTTCCTAATTTTCTTTAAATAATTTTATCCAATTTCTCAGAATAAATTTTCATATTATTGCCAGTAATATTGCATTAACACATCGTTAATTATGTAAACTAGACATAAAAATTCAGAACAAGAAATCAGGGGAAACTATGGTGAGCATTCTAATTTAGGAATCCTTTTGCTTAAATTGCTCAATTCTTAGTAGCCATTTAGTTGAAGACTTATTCTTTGTGAAAATTAGAGGTAATTTAAAAGCCCTTATGGTAAGGTGAAAAATATCGACACATGAAAATTGTGGCAACTTTTTCTATGTGTATAGTTATTCAAAATAGGAAAAATAATTATTTAACCATTATATCAACTGCGAGGGTTATTACTACTGTTAATAGAATTGTTCATCTTATTTTTTTAGTGAGGGAAGAACTTAACCCATTAATTCCTGACATTTTTTCCCAAAGATATCTTCTATACTCGTTACAAATAGTGTTTAATGGACAGGAAAAATAATTAAAAAAATATCATGTAAAAATAATTTTTTTATTAAGAAAAGAAAAATCATCCCTAAAAAGTTTCGCTAGACCCCAGGAGGGTATTTTTTTTTTTTTGCTAAAATTTTTTTCTGCCTACAATATAATATTTAAAAAGAAATTTTATAAGAAGAAATAAAAGCAGCAATCAACATAAACTGGAAAGCTGGGACTAACTTTAAAAACTTAGCATTTTGTTCTTGAGATTGTGAACGATGTAATTCTTAATAAAGATCATATTAAAACGGCTACAGAACACACTTTACCATGGTTATGTGCTCCATTCTGTTCATAATGAGTTGAAACAATACCAAAGCAATAATTAAACACTATTAATTGGTTGAAATGCTCATTTTTAGAAAATTCCGTCACACGTTTTGGACCGTCCCTAAAAAGGGACGCTAGGCATTAATGGGTTAAAAAACAATATTTAAAGAATATTTTTCCCCCGATTTATCAGCACGATTTTGCCGATTATTAATAATCGGCAAAGCGGCCGATAAACACCGATTAATCGGTACTGCCGATTAATTGGTGCATCCCTAATACTCATTTTCGTAAAATGCAATACAGTAAACTCACGATTATGCGTAGTCGGATTTCATCTGCGGTGCGAATGATCAGTGGGTTTTTCCCTTGTATTATCTTTTTTTAATACGCTTTTATTAGTTTCACATGGTAGGTTTGCTTGTATTTAACTCTGAATAAAAGATAAAATTTACATCCTTTACAAATGTAAAAGTAATATATTTAATATTATTATTAATACTAATGGCTAAATTATATTACATGTTGATGTATTATAGTAACTCTAAATAAAAGATAAAATTCACGTTCTTTGCAAATATAAGAGTAATATATGTAATACTATTGTTACACATATTACTCTTATAGTAAAGGTACTAACTATATAGTAACTATATAGTACTCTATAGTAAAAGTCCTCTACAGGCTAAACTATATTTCGTCTAAAAGCTTATTTTTTAGTTTTTTGAACTATTATTTAATCGTTTACGGTGATAATTTATTGCATATAGAAAAACGTGTAATTGGTCATTTTTAACTTTAGTTTTTACGTACGACGAGTTACGAGATAGTTTTTACGTTTAATGTTGGCGTTTTTAGCTATAATTTAAATGTATGTGTTGTAGTATTGACTTTTTTCGGCTATCGTATACACTAGAATCGTTTTTCTATCTATTGCGGATTATCCGCGATATTCGATATCCGCGGAAACTATGCCACCCTAATCAACGCCTCCTTAATACTAAATGCCTATAACTTTCTGGCTTTTTACACAGAGCAAAATTTCATCCTTGGTTCACGATATACTGCCATCTACCGGAGTTCTTCGAGAAAGAGAAATTAATGATTGGTTCATTTCTAAATTTAAATTTAAAAATCAACTAATCAAAAAATTTAATTCGAATATTGTTTGGATCCATCGCCAATAGCTGCAAAATGCCCTTGGTTCACGATACACTGCCATCTACCGGAGTTCTTCAAAAAATTAACGATTGGTTCATTTCTGAATTTAAATTGAAAAATTAACCAATCAAAAAATAACAACGACATTATCGGATTGCCGCAAGGCGGCGTTTAAAGTGGAACCCATCTCGACGGTAGCGAGCAAATGTTATAGGCATTTAGTATTTAGGAAGCGTTGCCCTAATCCTAGTATTTAGGAAGCGTTGGATAATCGGGAGTTTACTGTATACCGACAACCCGGTTAAGTCATCCAGATATTTCTGGATGCCATGATCGGGCTGTCGATAAATTGAATGTAGTTCTGATTCAGCCCTGGCTTAAGGGCGATAACTCACTGCTCGTTCATAAAGTGTAAAATACAGAAGTTTCAATTAGCTTTGTATTTGTTTGTATTTGTTTCTTTTCTTTCTTTTTCTTTTCTTCTCTTTTTATAATTTGCCAAGTGGAGTAAAGCTTTAATGTTGCCTTGCACATTTCGTTGTATTAAGTCTAGTTTCACTTCTACCTGTTAGTTAGTCTCACGAAAAAAAAGCTTGGCTTGACTGTCTCAGTACACATTAATTATAAATGCTTGTTTCATGTCTCATCCGTTAATCAAATGCTTTTATTTCTCTCTAAATGTCTCTCACTGAGCTGTATGATTAACTGGAGCTCTATTCATTTGAATAGTCAACGGTTTAACCATTTTCAACAACCACGAGGGTCGTATGGCGCTTATCGTATTGGCACGTTGCCGGTGAAAAATCGGCGATATTTAGAAAATGAATCACTGTTAAACATTTTTTGAATTGATTCGTTTCAAATCAGGGGTGTCATTGTTTGAATCGCTTTCTTACTAACTCGAAGAAACGCTCGAAGGCCCCTATACAGACGAGCCGGCTCAACAAGATTAAGTTTAACCACTTTGGATTCAGCGCATGTTTGAGTGCTTGAGTGGTTCTGGGAAGGTATCGTGTTTTGGTAATTTTTCACTGTGAGCAATTATTAGCGGCACGTGAATTTGGCAAAGCTCAGCAATGTGGTAAAACGTTTTTTGGTAACCCTAGCTCCGCAACAATGAAAAAATGAAAGTAAAAGTAAATAAGTTGGATCCAAAGCGGTGAAATTTAATCTTGATGCGTCGGCCTAGAGCCGCTATATAGATTGGCCGACGCATCAAGATTAAGTTTCACCACTTTGGATCCAATTCCTTAACTTTTACTTTCAAATTTTCATTGTTGCGAAATAGGGTTACCAGAAAAAAGTTTTGGCACATTGCTAAGCTTTGCCAAATCCACGTGCCGCTAATATTGCTCACAGTGAAAAATTATCAAAACGCGATTACTGGCCAGAAAAGACAACCACTCAAACACACAAACACGCGCTGGATCCAAAGTGGTGAAACTTAATCTTGATGCTCCGGCTCGTCTATATAGGGGCCTTACGTCGGCCTAGAGCCGCTTATTTAGACAGGCCGACGCATCAAGCTTAAGTTTCACCACTTTGGATCCAACTAATTTACTTTTACTGTCATTTTTCATTGTTGCGGAGCTAGGGTTACCAAAGCAAAGTTTCGGGACATTGCCAAGCTTTGTTAAATTCACGTGAAAAGTTACCAAAAAGCAATAACTCGCCAGAAAAGACAACCCTCAAACACGCGCTGGATCCCAAAGTGGTCAAACTTAATCTTGATGCGTCGGCTCGTCTATATAGGGGCCTTAGGCCTGTCTGTATAGCAACTTTAACTAACTCTAAAGCACTATTTTAAGACTTAAGACATCTATCATGAAATTTAAACTTAAAAGGAAATAGTGTGGGGTCCACACTAGATTTTTTTTTTTTTTGTTCTCGCGCTGGTACGTACCGAAAAGTACGAAGACAGCATAAGGGTCAAAACATAGTAGGTGTAGATGTGACACCGGATCGCGCTCCAGTTAGTCGCACAGCTCAGTGTGGCCCTTAGCGATGCCCTTTAATGATAGTCTCAGATGTCCTATTTCACAGCCATCTTCCCCTTCTTCGGGCTGACCTGCCTCCTGATCGTCGCCTGCTTCGAAGAGGGCGCCTGGCAGGGCATCCAGTTCTTCTTCCAGCCAGACATCGAGAAGCTCAAAGACATACAAGTGAGTTAGAAGCAGCTTTGGCATTATTCTAGGGTTGACGACTTTTCGGTTTGGCGACATTTTTGTGACACCGAGCTGAGCTAACGCATAGTTTTCACCAAAAAGATAATAATTCAACACATTTTGCAAGCAGAATGGCATCAAAAGCTATGAAGGAAAACCAAAACGCAAGACAGCACAATGCAGGGCTACGGTGGTCTAGAGGTAGAGTATTCCGTGCGTGAGCAAGTGGTGGCGGCCCATGGTTGTTATTTCGACGTCTCTGTACCGTAAATCTGTGTTGTGTTTGTTAGGAGGCAAGACGCTTAGTACGCAGTCCTCATGTATGTAGAAGCTCATGGCTTCCGTATATATAAAATAAATATAAATAAAGACTGCACAATGAGCGAGTTATCCAACTCGGGGAAAATACCAGAGCTATATCGTATACTGTTCTAGTTTAAACTAAGTTCGAGTAGTTTTTATATTATTCTAGTTACGAAGCTTATGTAGTTATTTTGGCAATATATCGCCAAACTTAATCACATAAATGATAGCTCAAACCTGAGGTCAGTTTAGCGATATTTTGCGAAATGCATATTGAATCAACGTTGCAACTTTCCGAGATTTGGAAAACGAAGCTCTGGAAACAGCTTTTTTGCACCAGTTCGAGACAAAGGGTGAAATTGAGATAACAAGTACGTGATATCTCTACGAGATGCGTACCAGCATTTGAGCCGTCATCTTGTCTTTGATTTGAAGAAACCTGACAAAGATGGCTTAGTTTATAATTGAGGTGGATGAGATTGAAGTGTTTCAAAATGAAAAGAGCGAAAAATTTTTAGAGGCATCGTATTTTCTAGGGTTTTTTAAAAAAGTTTTCTATTGGTATAAGCAAATGACATCTTTTTACGTTACACAAATAACAATTACACAGTCCAGTCACATTATTGTGGCCACCTATCAAAAGTCAGAATAACCACCTTTCTCTGAACGGACTGCTGTGAAACGTGCAGGAAGAGAGTCAATTAAGTTTCTAAAGGCGTTCACTGGGATGTAGAGCCATGCCGACTAAAATGCCTAGGCCAGCTGCGGGTGAGGATATATGGCGCGAGCAACCCATTCGAGATGGTCCCACAGATTCTCGATTGTGCTTAAGTCAGGTGAGTTTGCAGACTAAAGGAGAACGGTAAACTCATCCTGGTGCCCTTCGAACCATGTATGTTCACTGGCAGCTGTATGGCACTTCGCATTGTCTTGCTGGTAGATGCCATCATCATGAGGACAAACAATATTCACCAACGGGTGGACATGATCCGCAAGGGCAGATGCGTGCCTATATTGATTCATTGTGCCTTCCACAATAGGGTGGAGCGAAAAAAATGAATTTTTGATTTTCGTAAACGGGTACCTTTCATTTACTGTGAATGAGGCTAAGTAACAATTCTGTAAAATATTTCAATTTTGTGACGTTATTTTTAGTCTGCGCATTTGGCCTAAAATTTTGAAATTTTTGATTTTTTTTAGATTTTTCAAATTTTTAAAAAAATATTGCAAATGATAAAATTAATGACGGGTGGTTATTAAATGGAAGAAAAAGGTTTGAAATCTACAAAGAATTTTTTAAAACCGTTTTAGATTACGATTTCAGTCTGCGCATTAGGCCCAAAGTTCATCAAATTTCCCAAAATTTCCGATATTTCCGATATTTTCAGTATTGAGCAAAAATTTTTATAATTTAATATTTCCTCTCGATAATTACTTAAAGTGCCTTAAAAACATTTTCTTAATCATTTTGTTTTTTCTTTGAACTACTCAACTCTTTGCTTTCTCATTGAAATTACCCAGGACTCACCACGTGGAAGTGGCCGCACTTTGGGTGCCACCCGCGCTCCTCTTTTCCTTCCAACCAATAGTGCACTCATTTACACTTCTTAGACAAGTCAGGAACAAAAAAGTGTTTCTTTGCGTAGGAAATTGTTCGCATTGGTTTTTATAGATGCGCTACAAAGACAGGAAAATACAATGGTGTAATGCGGAAACTGGAAGAAAAACTTGGCAAACCTCTGTAATGGGATATTTGCCAATTACATTTAAATGAACTTAATTTGCGGCATTTTTTTGCAAAAACTAGATGGACCTACAACTGGACCAAAGTGAATTTTTGGACCTGTTGAACGAAGCTAAACAACTGCTATACTTTCAAATCAGTTTAGTATGAACCTATAGAGTGTCATTGATCAGATCGATGGTGACAATAAAAATGATTTAAGTACTGAACAACAGTAAATTCGTGAGATGAGAAAGGTAGTTTTGACGGGAAAAATATCCAAAAAATTATGAAACAGAAGTCCAAGAAAGCTTTCCCAATCCAGATGGTTGACTACAGCAAACATAATCTTTAGACTATAATTTTTAAAAGAGTTTGTAACTTTCGCGGTAAAAGTGTCCTTGTTTTTTTAGGATGAAGTGCAGTCGTTACTAATTTAGCTATTAATTTTAGTGAGATTATAAAGAGTTACGTTTATCTCTCCAGGAAGAAGCAGAAAATTGTGTTCACATACATTCAAAACAATGTATACTTGGCACCCTAGAAATATGCTATTATCGATATCAATATATATAAAAGTGGATGTATGTATGTTTGTTCCTTGTACAAATCCACAGTTTTCGTCGAATTTTCATCAAACTTGGCACAGAAGTTCCTTCATGGGCTAGGATTCACATAGGCGGAGTTTTGAAATTCTAAAAAAAATCCAAAAAGCTCAAAATTTAAATTTTTTGTTTCAAAATGGCCAGTTTCTCTCAATTTGGAATAGATATAGTAATAGAGCTTTTAAGCATACAAATTGATTAAATTTAACACAATTAAATAGGAGTATTTCCCAACAAAGATTACGATGAACAATGAATTATCAATTTTAGGCTCACCTATTTCATTTTAGCATGAAATAAGTTTTTATATTCCCATATGGATAGGATTCATTCAAATATTCATTATATCAGGTCACAAGCTCTTCAAAATTGGTATTTGATCACAGGAAAAGAAAAAGGTTAGTATAAACGAGGCTATCTGATAGAAATATCTGATCAATTTACGACACAAAGGAAAAATTTAACTGTTAAAGACGTATCTAAGAAAAATAAATACGTGCCCGCATTGGTTGGAAGGAAAGGCTCACGTGTAGGACTCGAAATGCGCTTACCTCCTCGTGGTGAGTCCTGGGTCCACATGAGCTAGCGAAGAGTTGCACGGTTCAAATTAATAACAAAATGAATAAAACCAGGTTTGAAGACACTTCAAGTGAATATTGCGAGGGAAATACTGAGTTAAAAAATGTTGAAAATATCAGAAATTTTGGGAAATTTGATGAACTTTGGGCCTAATGCGCAGACTGAAATCGTAATCTAAAATGGTTTTAAAAAATTCTTTGTAGATTTCAAACCTTTTTCTTCCATTTAATAACCTCCCGTCACTAGTTTTATCATTTGCAATATTTTTTAAGAAAATTTGAAAAATCTAAAAAAAATCAAAAATTTCAAAACTTTAGGCCAAATGCGCAGACTAAAGATAACGTCGCAAAAGTGAAATATTTTACAGAATTGTTACTTAGCCTCATTCACAGTAAATGAAAGGTAACCGTTTACGAAAATCAAAAATTCATTTTTTTCGCTCCACCCTATTCCACAATGATGAGTGAACCCATAGAACCCTAGGAAAACATTCCCCAGACCATAATGCTACCGCCTCCTGCTTGGACCGTTCCGGCAATGGTTGCAGGGTGTTTGCTTCCAGAGGTTTCATGTCTTCTAGTCCAGCATCCATCTCTCCGATGGAGTATAAAACGTGATTCATCAAAAAATATTACCTGTCGCCAATCAGCAGACGTCCAGCTGCAGTACTGGAGTGCAAATTCGAGCCTTCGCCGTCGATGAACAGCAGTCAGCATCGGTGCTCTAACGCCCCGTCTGCTTCGGAGGCCCAAATGCAGCAACGTTCGCTGAACAGCAGCCAGCATCGGTGCTCTAACGCCCCGTCTGCTTCGGAGACCCAAATGCAGCAACGTTCGATGAACAGCAGCCAGCATCGGTGCTCTAACGCCCCGTCTGCTTCGGAGGCCCAAATGCAGCCACGTTCTCTGAACAGTTGTTCAGGAGACACTGTTGCTTGCCTCTTGGTTTATCTGAATGGTCAGTTGCTCAACAATAGCATGTCCATTTGCCCGAACGCATGTCCCATTTTGCCATGCACGGTACACTTTTACCACGATGGCACGCCAATAGTTCACAAACTGAGCCGTTGCGAAAATGCTTCCAACATTGGTCTAAAATAAGCCAATGATCATGCCCTTTTAGACGTCGGATAAATCGCTTCGTTTCTGCATTACGCAACGCTGCATTACCGCAACGATTGAAATGTTTTCCGAAGCCCTCACACACCCTTTAACATACCCTGAAATGCACTATGCTGCACGTGTTTTCTGTCATTGGTTATTTAACGCCGACGTCGAAAGTACGTGGTGGTCACATTAGTGTGACAGGGCTGTGTATTATTTTGCATGCATTCTTCGTTCCTAGTAGAAGCCCCATTTTCAAATCAGAAATAAATAAAGAAATGCAAGTAACATCAATAAATAAAAATAAAATAAATGAAAGAAATGTAAATAGATAAACAAATGAAATGTGGTGAAAACACCTCAAAGCATGGTGCCAGATGTAGTTTCAACCATTGACTCTTTTATGCATTAAAAAAAGTGATGAGTGCCTTGCTGTTCCGAAATAAGTGTCCGAAATTTGAAAAAAGCTTTGTGCAATTTTAACACTATTATTAGTTTAACTTATGCATGGCAATACAAACTAAAATAATGTCATAGAATTGTGTGTGTGTGTGTGCCATCACGTGGCGATATATCGCCAAGCTATTGGTCACCAGGTACATGCAGCTATTTGGGCTATATATTGCCAGGTTTGGTGACAAAAATTATATTTCGAATTTGAAATCAGGCAATATTTTGCAAGATAGTCGTTTAATCAATGGTAAAAGTTTCGAGTTTTGAGAAATGAATGCTGTGTAAATTCATTTTATTATTATTTAATTTAAGTTTATTCATTTATTTATTGTTTTAAAATCGGTTTAAGACAAATAAAGGTTAAAATCATTTAAAATGTTTTTTTGCCTCTCTCAAAAGCACAATTATATATAGATTTTTTTTAAATCTCTCTCTACACGTTTCATAGTTTTAGCGGAGTTTTTAATTTTAGATGTTAACAAAAACCATGAGTGTTTTTTTTACTATTTTAAAGTACGATTTCCTATGTTTATCACTCTTTTATAGCAGTAGGAACGTGTTTAAAAATTTTGCGTACTTCTAGCGCGTACATGAACACATGCACAATTTTTTTCGAAATATTGCAAAATAACTGTGCAGTAGCAATACAAGGAAGTAGCGTTTTTTTTTTGCTATTGATATGAACACGTATAAAAACTTTTTAAAACAATTAGTGAAAATGTGTTACATTGCAACTTGAAATGTTTTGCAGGTATGGTACAAGGCATGCGAGCAGTCCTTCTTTTCCTTAACTATTGCGTACGGCAACATTGTGATGATTGCTAGCTACAACAAATTCAGGAACAATGTGTATCGGTAAGGACATATTTTCAGAATTATTTATATAGCAAAAGTAATGAATACTTGCTTTTTCGCTTAAGAGATAACTTCAGAAATTAATTTTTGTGCCTTTTTTTTTTTTTTTTTTTGTTACTTTATAGGATTTTTTTTTTCCTTCAAATTTTTGTGCAAGCTCAAAAGATGACAGCACTTAATGCGGAAATGTGTTTGGAAGTGATTTTCTTTCTAAGACAATATTCATTATCGTGGGCGTCAAACATATTAGCACAAAAAAAAATTGTTAAAATAGGAGTAATTAATAACAACTTTGGTACCCAAAACTGATATAATTTTCGTCTCTTCATCAATTACTCAAAATTTTACAATGAAAAATACGCTAGAAGAATCGCCGAAATACGTGTCTGCAGTTTTCTAACTCATTTGTGCTTTTAACCTTGTTTTATTTCCATTTATTTTTTAAACGCAAAAGTATTTATTTATTTCTTATTTTTATCTTATTCTAAAATTAAAACTTGATAAATAGAGGCACTCACACTCTCTAATGATTTTAATTTCAAATATCGGAAGAAAAAGACATTCAAGCAGCTTCGAAGTGTGTCTGTGTGCAGGGGGGGGGGGGTGTTAATCTCTCGAAATATCGATTTCAACACATATTGCCAGTCCTAATACGGTAGTTTATCGGCATAAAAGAGCAGATTTAGACCAAAACCTCAAACCCACAAAATGATTTCTGATTGGGCTGCTGCATTGCAAGAAGAATTCAAGAAAAATAATAAGTTTTACTGAAAATGCATTTGAGAAAGATTCCTAGAAATGTAGAATGTTCGTTATCAGAACGAACGAAACCGGTAAAATAACGTAAAATTTTAAACTCGCTCAATCGAATAATTTGGAAATGTCCAAAACATAGCTTTGGTGCTTAATATTGATCAGATCAATTATCCACATGTATCCTACGGGTAGGAGGTTGGACACCACTGCAACAGAAGAAAGCAGTGATTCCTGTTTGTTACATATTTGGCCCCTAGATGACACAACTCTACTATGAAACTGAAATCCGCATACGAATCCTGTAGAGTAGAATTAGTGGAGAATCAGAATAAACTTCGTTTTTAGAGTTGTGTGTGTGATAAAAAAGAAGATAACACAAGAAATGAATTACCCTTTTTCACTAAAAACCTTCTTCGTTCCAATAAAAGTCAAAAGTGATCAAATGATGCAAAAGGACTTAGTTATAAAATGATAGCCAACCTTAGCTTGTTTGCTTTTCTTGAGGAACACTGGTTTGGACAAAATTTCTTAGTTTCTCAAGCAAAATTGTTCTCCCAAAAGGCTCATTCCAACACTTCCTATTGTTGACTTGATGAGACTTCCGTTTTAGACTTTCTCCGTCAACTAGGCTTGCCAAATTTCTGAAACGTTTAGCTGGACACCGGAATGACGATAATTGGAAGAGAAGTTAGTCATTTGCATGTAACAACTTTTCGTTTTTTTCCCCGCACTTTTTGCTCTTTACAACCCTTTATTTCGTACAATTTTTAAAATAAAAATCTAAAAATTGGCAGGAGTACTTACCTTGTCATATGTGCGAGGTCACGGGAGGTCACTGTGACCTCCCAATAATTTCCGTATTCGGCACATTTTGCTGACGATTCGGCAATTTGAAGACAACATTGCAACATTGAGATTGTATGTTTTTTTTTTTAGTTTTCAGAATAGTTTTTTAAAATATGCCGAATGGTTTTATCTCACTAAATGTTATGCATGTACGACATGTGTGCATGCGTGTATTTAAACATTCGGTAAAATTGGAACTTCATTCGGCAAATTGATATTTTTCCCCCCTCCCAAAAATTTTAGTTCGGGGCGCCCCTGCATATCTGTCCTTCACACCAAATTTCATTGAAATCGGAAATGGTGCGTTCAAGAAAGCCATTTATTTATTTATTTTTATTTTTATTTATTTAAAGTATTGCGCACTACAGACAAATCCAATTACAGTGGCAAGTAAAACAAGTACATATAAAACAAATTATACATTTAAAATATTGAAACATATAGACTTAAAACAATTAACAGGCAGGTTAAAAATATCTGAAACACGACAAGGAGTTAAAATTTTGTAAAAGTTTAAAAGACAACAAACGAATTAAAACAAATTGCACATTTAAAATATTGAAACAAATAGACTTAAAATTATTAAAAGACACATTAAAAATATCCAAAACGCGACAATGAGAGCTAAAAAGTTTGTAAAATTTAAAAAGGCAAAAATTGTCAACATAATTAAACTTTGTAAAAATATTTGTAAAACACAGATGACTCCTAAGAGTTCTATTTGGAACAGCAAAATGGATGGAATTAATAATATCTGAGCAGTCAATTAGATTGTTAAGTGCTTTATAAAAAAAAGAGGACACAAAAGTTCACGGCGTGACTTAAGGTTTGGAACATGATAAATATTGCATAAATTAGAGTATGATTACGTCAAAATTGATCTGACATGGAATCGTCTTATATGATTTAAAAATCATTTTACCCGTAAAGGTGTGATGCGCAGTAAAAAACGCAATGTTTACCGACAGCCAGATAGCCCACACGTTGTTTAGAAGAACATAAGGAAAGATATGTCAGCGAGCCGGACGTCTTAAAATGAATGTTTTTTCGACGTTGAGACTCTTGGTCTATTGGTTTTTGCCAAGCGTGTCTCTGAACATTATTTTCTCTTCAATGATGCAAAAAATTTATGATGACGAAGTCTGCACGCAGAATACAACGGTAATACAGCGACACCTGATGGTGCGCCTTGTAACTAATTCTAGCAGATTAAGCAAAATATTTCTTTATTATGGTAATTATGGTGCTCGAAATGGTGCATTAGTATCGCTCCTTTTGGGTTATGTAGAACATAGTTTATCAGTCAGGGATCATTTCTTCGGGGTGTATGTTTCTTATAGAGAGGACAAAAATGATTAATTTGCAGAGACAATTTATTTACACTTCCAGTATCAAGAAGCTTGTAAAACCTATTTACTTTGTGCATAAAATCCACCGATACTTGAGACACATAGGGCAATGTGCAATTTTAAACAATGCCTTCCTTCTCGTAAGGAATAGGCAAAATTATTATCAAAATCAGATAGTTGTGCGACATCAATGTAAAGATACATCGACCGAATTAATCGACTTATTATGCAAATTTAAATGTACGGTAACCCCATGTGACATTGCTCAATTGAATATTTCGCCTTTCTTTCTTAGTCTCCCGAAAAATCGTCTATCATAAGACAACGATGGTAACCACAGAGAACCTTTTCCAGCGTGATTGATATTACAACTGCTGATGGACAATAATGCAACATTTTTGTTACACATTTGTGAGAAGTACATATTGTCGGCGTTATGCTAAAATAACGAATGTAAAAAATCACGTTCTTCAAGTTCGAATTTTGCAAATAATTAAAATTAAAATGATACCTTCGAACGGTAGTCTTACACTTGAAGATATCTATAAAAATTTAAAAATTGAAAATAACCAAACACGTCAGGTGGGAAAAAATTATATTCAGTGTTTTGGCTCTCCTAAAAAGTGCCAATTTTCACATTCGTCATTTACCATGGTGCCGACAGGCCGTCATTCAGGGGGGGCAGGGGGTTAATTGCCCCCCCCCCGGCTTTGAGAATTCAATGTATTTACATATAAAAGGGCGTGGTTTAATGCTATATTCCGATGAAATTGCATTGTGTTTGCACCCTTTGTCAATTGCTGATTTTATTTCTCTTATAAAATGTCTTTTTAAATATTATATCGTTGGCAGAAAACAATTTTAGTAAAAAAAGTATGTACCCTCTGGGGTCTATCGTAACTTTTAAGGGACGATTTTTCTTTCCTTAATGAAACAATTGTTTTTTACATAATATTCTTTAAATTATTTTTCATGTCCGTTAAACACTGTTTGCAACCAGTGTACAAAATATCCTTGGAAAAAAATGTCAGGCATTAATGGGTTAAATTTGACAGAAGGTTAAGGGCTTAATAGTTTCCATTTTGTGTAGTCTTTCTGTTTGGGAGAAGAGGGTTCTCTGCAACATTGAGGGTAGGGAGGGGGTGGGCAGGATCTGATTTATAAAATTGTGTATCAATATTTTCGAAGAATGGTAATCGCACAATTTTCAAGCTATATGAAATGAGAAAAAAACTACGTCTCTTCGCTTCAAATATTTCTATGGAGGATATTTTCTAGGGGGTATAATTAATATAGTATTGTCTATAGGCACACCTCTATCAAATGCTATGGAGTAATATACCCCCTAAAAACACGTAAAAAAATCTCTCAAATTACCTGCCCATTAAACTTTTGTCAACACAGTTTGTGCCGCGATCCACCTACCCCTAGCAGCATCATCTCATCGGCCGATGATCGGCCATTCATCGAAACCCGATGAAATTCTCATCGGCCGATGATCCAATATGTCTCATCGGCCGAGCAGAATCCGAGCAGCGAAATCCGATGAGAATACGATGAGATTTGGAGCAATTTACGAGCAGAACAGTCCCGTGCCGAGGAATTTCATCGGGAAACTTGATCGGAAGGATATCGTTTTCCGATGGAATATAACTCATCTTATTTTCATCGGGAAAGTTGATCGGAAGGATATCGATTTCCAATGAAGAGTAGCTCATCGAAAACCGTGCTCGGATACTGATCGGAACGATGTCATCGTGCGTTACAGGATCAGTTTACGAGGAGTTTGTTGATCGGCCGACCAAAATCCGATGAGTTGATGCTACTTGTGACCCTTATTGCCACTCATGCTATCTGTAGGTAAACACCAGCGTGAAAAATGTAAATGCATAAATTTCTGGAAGCTATACTTCAGGTTTTGGGGTAATTGCTCCATTTTAAATCTCCAAATCACGGGCCAAAGTAACTTGAAAGAAACCGTTAAAATCAAACACAGCTGAACCTGTTATGAAGAATAACGACGGAGAAGGTTATACCCGTTACCGAATCAAACACTTTTTACTTATTGGTCAGCTGGTTCATGCCTTTTTTTTTTTTTTTTTGTAATAATATATATACGACTAAAAGAGCGTAATTTAATGTTGCAAGTGGTTTTAGTATAAAGAATGAAAATAGATAACACCAACGAAGCCTATTTATTATTTTTTTCCAGAGATGCTATTATTATCAGCGTGTTGGATACCGTCGTAAATCTGATGGCTGGATGCGTCAGTTTTGCTGTCCTTGGATCCCTCGCCTACAAATATAAGAAGGACATACGACAAGTAGTGGACCATCAAGGTAATATGAGCGCAGTCCATACTTATTGCATATTATGGCTCTGTCACGTGAACTTTTAGTCATTTTGACAATTTGAGAACTAAATCTTTCACTTGAGAGCTAAACCTTGAGAGCTCTCGCTGATTATTCTATTTCTTTTCAGGCCTAGGTCTTGCTTTCGTTGTGTACCCTGAAGCGCTCGCCGCAATACAGTACGTGCCACAGCTCTGGTCTGTGGTATTTTTCTTCATGCTTTTTGTCCTAGGTATTGGAAGCTCGGTAAGATATGGTGACATTTTTTTCCCATTTAAAATACTGTCGATTCGACACGACTTTTGACCACGCTGCACTACGAAAATTGAACTGTTGTTTTTACAGTATAATACCGGCAGCCGAGGTTCCAATTTAAAACTAAAATTCACAGTAATAAACTACACTGCTGGACAGCCTTCCGTTCTACGACCGGGCTGATCCAGCTAACCATCGCCGGCCCCGTGCCTTGTTGAGATAAGAAACACACGGCACTTTCCGCGGCTCGCCGCTGGGAGGTGCCGCTTTACAACTAGGGATTTCTCCTGGCTTAGGACTAACACCCTCCACAACTTTTGCTACTCCCTTTTTTGGACTCCTTACTTTTAAATTGTTTTTTATGTATATCTGTACTAAATTTCTGATATTTTTCAAAACTTAAAAAGCTTGGTTTTTGACCTTCCGGGTTAAAAAAAAAAAAAAAACTACTTCGTACTTTTCACACTTCTTTAAGTACCCCCTTTTAACAATTTTAAGTAATTATGTTTTTCTTCATTTTTAAAATTTTTTTAACTTCTGACAAATGCCAGCTCGTCATTGGTTTACAAGTAAGCTCATGCTCATTTCACCCAATTACAGACCTCCGAGGTAAAGGGCCACGCCCTAGGTACTCGGAAGGTTCGCCGAATTTTAGACTACGTTCTAATAAACTGTAAAACTATCAATTTTACAGTTTATTGTCGTAAAATTTAGCTGTATTATACTGTAAAAACAGCAGTATAATGTTTGCAGAAGAGGTTCAAGCTTAAAATTATAAAATGCACAATAATAAACTATAAAATGAGCTATTTTATTTTATTATTGTAAAATTAGCAATTTTTACAGTTAATTACTATAAAGTTAGCTGTATTATACTGTAAAAACAACATTCATTGTTTACAGTGTGGTTGCTTGAGTGTTACGACTTAATGAAACCTTTAATAATGGGACATTGCATTTCTTTTAATGCTTGCGTGCTGAAAATTGTTACAATCTTTCTAAAACTAACTTGGTAGCTCGTTAAGGTATGGTAATATATGTATTTTTAAATTTTAAATACTATCGATTCAACATATCTTTTGACGACGCTGATTGTTTGAGTGTTGCAACATATTAAAACTGTAATGACACTGGTCATTACATTCCTTTTTATGCCTCTGTGCTGAAAATTGCTACAATCTTTGTAAAAATCTAACTGTCGTTTTTACTTTGTTGTTCGAATACTAAGAAATATCGTGCAACCTTATCCTCCTTGTTCGTGACTTTACAGATGTCTATGATTGAGACATTGTTGACAGTACTGAAAGACAAGTTCCCTGTACTCCGGAAGAGGAAATGGCTCCTTGCTCTTGGAATCTGTGCAATGTTCTTCGCACTTGGATTGCCTCTTACCACGAATGTGAGTAAAAAATAAAATATTTCTGCCGCACATAACGTATGCACGTAAACTTTTTTTTTAAAGATGGTACATCACAGGTGTCGGCCATGACGTAGTAGTAGTACTGGCTAAAATAACAGTTGAAATAATGATATTGACAAACGGGAATTATTCGATTCAGCATAAACTATTAATATAATCCCACGTAGCAAAGATCTTAGTAGAAGCATTGATGGATCTCATCAAAATCCACCACTGCAGCAGAATTGATAGATCTGGTCAAAATTCATAACGGCAACAAATTGATGGTTCTTGTCAAGACCCGTTACTGCAGCAGCATTGGTTATTCCGTTCGAGACATATTTTTGCAGCAGCATTAATACTTTTTGCCAAGATCCATTATTGAAACCGGGTGGATGGTGTTTATCAAGACCCATAATTGTTGCATTTTAGGTTCTTTTCAAGACCTAATAATGCAGCAGCAGCACTGATGGTTCTTGTCAAGAATTATTATTGTAACAACCGTTGGTCCGTGGGTCCAATCAGCCGATGGTCCGTGTCAAGACCTACTATAGCAGCAACAACCGCATTGATGGTTTATTTCAAGACCTTGCTTGAATCAATACATATCTATGAAGCTGCTATAGCGGAACTAGGATATTAGGAAAACTTAGTCGTTAATTTGAAATGCATACATAGTCATGTCAAAATTATATACATTATCTAAAGTTACTATTTTCGATCAAATTTTTGAACGTGATGCAGTATCAATGTTTGACTTTCACTATAAAATGTAGGACATTTTTTAAACGCCTCCCATCTTACTATAATGTTTAAAATTTATTAAAACTGAGCATTGGTAGTAAATATTGTGGCAGCTTTCTAACAGTACAATGAAAGCATCAATATTTTGCAATCCTAAAAATTTCGTGGTGTTTCTTTTCACAACCAAGCTTGTTATGATTGTTACTATCTATTGCAAGTAAATTCAGTTGTGGCTAGCATTGAGGCAGCTTCTTGAAAGTGTAATCTGAATATCAATATCAGGCTACAGGGTAAAAGCTGGCTTTCATGACTGTAGGGAAAAAACTGGCTCTCATGGCTGTGGGGGAAAAGCTGGCTCTTGTGACTATAGGGTAAAAGCTGGCTCAGATAGCTATACGGTAAAAGCTGGCTCACATAGCTATACGGTAAAAGCTGGCTCACATAGCTATACGGTAAAAGCTGGCTCACATAGCTATACGGTAAAAGCTGGCTCACTTAGCTATACGATAAAAGCTTGCTCACATGGCTATACGGTAAAAGCTGTCAATTTTTCATAAATTGCTCATGTTTATCGTAATCATACGTACTACAAGATAGCATGTATGATTATCACATGGAATTTTATTTCCCATTTGTATTTTTTCTGAAGTCAGCTTCTATTTTTAAGAAAGATTTGTTCTCCCTTTTAAACTAAGAAAATAAAATTTTTCATTTTGTCTTCTTTCTCACTTCCTAATGTTTAGTTATCTCACTCTATCAGAGGCGCAACTATTAGAAGTTTAGAGATTAACCATCTCAAAAAATTTTATTTCTTACTTTATTTCCAATCCTAGTATTTTACTATACAGGGTGTCCACTTCTATCGTGGCCCAATAGCTAATTTCTAAACCGCTAGAGATAAGCATATAGCTCATTTTGGAAAAAATCTATAAATTACAAAAGGAATTTGGGCTACGAAATGTTTTTCAAAAAAAAAAATCAAATTTCGAAAGAGTTACGAAATTTTAATTTTTATACAGCTCCCCAGTCGTATCAGTCGTATTAAGTAAGATATTCTTGACACTGTAACGTTTAAAACTAAAAAAAAATCTGACGTTTTGAAAAATCAAGATTTTGATGGATCTCATGACGTCATCGAGAGATCGCTTAAGGGACCGTATGCGAAATCCTTCAAAATCTTGATTTTTCAAAACGTCATAACTCGGTCAATTTTTGTCGTAGAAGAGTGATTTTTTTTTAGTTTTAAACTTTACAGTGTCAAGAATGTCTTACTAAATATGCTTGATACGACTGGTTAGCAGTATAAAAATTAAAATTTCGTAACTCTTTCAAAATTTAATTTTTTTGAAAGGCATTTCGTGGCCCAAATTCCTTTCGTAATTTAGAGATTTTTTCCAAAATGAACTATATGCTTATCTCTAACGGTTTAGAAATTAGCTGTTGGGCCACGATAGGTGTGGACACCCTGTATATTGTATTGGAGCTGTTATGACCCCAACTGTTCTTTCTTCCTATCATTAAAAAACTATGCTTGTACCACTGCCGTTTTCTGCTTATAGAATTAGAATAAACTTGCTTAAATTTTTTTGCCAGCCACCTGGTATAAGAGCTATAATCTTGGCCTGTACCCCTATGTAAACGAGCTGTTCCTTTCTTAAAAATAATAAAGATAAAAGTCATTCAAAATATCGTTTCCCCAACTTTCTTCATTACAAATAGTGCTACTGAAAAACTTTTTGTTGTACTTCATTTTGTACCTCCTGAGAGTAATGTTTGTTTTGCACAGATTGGTCAGCTGATCCTGGTACTCCTGAACAATTACGGAGCTGGCGTTGCTGTCTTTTTCTACGCAGTTCTAGAAGTGGTCGCTGTTTCATGGATATATGGTACTACCAGGACTACCCGTCACAGACGGGTAAAATTCTATACCTACTTTTATTGCTATGAAAGCTAATTAACATGATGCACAAAAGACATGATTAATACCAACATTTTTAAATTTAACACTCCACAACAGCCTTTTGAGCAAATATGTGTTTCTCATACATTTTTTTTAACACTTGCCATTTTAGAAAAAAAAAAATACATATAATTTTGAGAAATCGGTATTTGCCTACAAACTGTGACCTCTTAGAAAACACTTCATTCTTTGGACCAAAAACAGATCCGCTTATTAGGTGATGACCGCTTATGAGCCAAGCTTGGCGACATGAGGCGCAGAGCATTAAAATCGAAAATTTGCAGGTAGGTTACAACAAAAGAAGGATAATTTTAAGCGAGGATTCACTGAATTAACAGCAAATTGAACAAAACAGTATAAAAATAACCACTATTTACAAGATTTGTAACTGTATTGATCATTCTTTTTTTTTTACTTTTTATTTAAGGTTTAAAGAATTTTTGCCGGGATGTGGAGTTTATGCTAGAGAGGCCTCCTGGAATTTTCTGGAAGTTCACGTGGGCAGTAACAGCTCCCTTGGCCCTCACAGTACGTTATGTAGCTATCTAATTGCTGAGATCATTTTTCACCCTACTAATTTCTCTTGCTATTTCAAGCAGGCAAAACAGTGAGTTAATGCAAACAAATTAGAAAAATAAGTGAACTAAACAGCTGCAGTGAGACCTAGACCTGAAAATCGTTGTTTTTATTGAATAGCCAGTGGCCGGTCAATATTTTCAGTTTAGATATTCATATTTTCAGCCTCTTTTTCATCATTAATCGCCACTTTATCCAAGAATTTTTCTTTTTTGAGCAATGATAAATCGCTAAATCCATAAAGAAGTTTCGCAAGAAACTTTGCTACACCAGCTGACGAGTCAGTTATGTACATTATCTGTACAACGTGTGACACAAAATATAAACAATTTTATGTTAAATAACATAGTTTCTTTGTTTTATATTGCTCCTAGGATTCTTGCATTTGTTTTTTTTTATGGAAATGATCAGTTGTGAGGAAATTGGAGATCTGAAAAGTCCCCAGTTAACTCAGATAAACGGTGCTACACTAAAAAAAAATGTTGTTTGTACAGTATAATACAGCTAATTTTACAATAATAAACTGTATGCTAATTTTACAGTAATGAACTGAAATTGCTAATTTTACAGTTTACCGTGCATTTTACAATTTTAAACTGGAACCTCTGCTGCCAGTATTATACTGTTGTTTTTACAGCATAATACAGCTAATTTTATGGTAATAAACTGCAAAATTGCTAATTTTTCAGTTATAAATTGCAAAATTGCTAATTTTGCATGCACAGTTTATTCTTCTGCATTTTACAGTTTTAAACTGGAACTTCTACTTCTCGTATTATACTGTAAAACCAACAGTTACAGACGGTGTTGGTTCAAATAATCCTTAGCAGATTAGGTTTCAAGTAATATTGTCTAACTCAATGAAGAAAGTAGTTATTATAGGGATTGTTAGGTTGAACGCCCCCCCCCCCGGGCAGCAAATTTTGTTATCGTCACTGGATGATGCTCAACAAACTTCTGAAATCGACCAGTTGTGATACAAATTCGAACACTTTGTTGAAATCAACGGTTCTCCTACATGTAATTTGTTTATTATTTTATTTAGGCCGGCCTCTTTTATTTTAATTATTTTGCTTTTTTCCAAGCAAACACGATTTCTTTTATAGAACTTGCAATGAAGAAATGCCATTTTTTCTCTTCCTGAAGGTAATATTCATTTTCGGAGTGGCGAAAGAAGAATCTTCTGGGGATTCAGACGTCCCTCAGTGGGCGACTGCGATTGGTTGGTTTCTGGCTGTGTTCGCTCTGATTCAAATACCGCTTTGGATCATTGTTACAGTTTGGAAGGACCCTAGCGAAGGAATTAGACAGGTAAATAAGTCACTTTTCTTTCTTCTTTAGTGTTCCCTTTATACTCCCGATACACCTGAATAACCTACAGTTATAAAAACCAGGGCTGCGGAGTCGGAGGAAAAATAGTCAACTCCGACTCCGACTCCGGGATTTTAAAACTTCCGACTCCGACTCCTACTCCCGACTCCTGCTTTTTTTATTATTTATTTTTTTTACCCAAATGTGAGAGGGAAAACCCTAAACAAAGGTTGAAATGTTAAGTCCATTTTTAAACGTTTCATTTTTATTCATGGTCGTAGCCAAGACTCACTTTAGGGGGGGTAGCAAGCTGGGGTATCCCAGTTTAAGGTCATGGGAGGTCATTGTGACCTCTCAAAAAGTCCATTTTCTCCAGAGCAAACGACAAGTGCCGCTCTTGTCATTTGACTCCGTACAAAACTAATCCTTTTCTTGTTAAATGGTCAGACTTAATTTTGACACATTGCATTTTTGATGCAAATATTTTTTATTCACTTGCATAAGCCCAAACATAGCACTTCGTCTCACAAAGCAGACCCGCTATTTTGAAGCCCTTTTTAATTACCCCAGATGCTTAGGATTTGGACATTGGACGCTGAAAATTTGTATCTGTTAGTTTCAAAGATATGTTTTCACCTCCATAAAATTTCATCCAAATCAGAGGTGGTCGGAGTCTGAGTCAGAGTCGACATTTTTTTCAGCGCCTCCGACTCCTTTGGTCCAAAATCAGTCCGACTCCGACTCCGCAGCCCTGATAAAAACTCTGCAATACATTTGATCCTTTGAAAAACTATAGCTCGGAAAGGTCATCATTCATTTCAAGTGATATTTTCATCAACTTCAAGCACTGCAAAAAAAGCTGTTGTTTTTACAATACAGTACTGGCAGTAGAGGTTCCTATTTAAAACAGTAAAAGCACAGTAATAAAGCGTAAAACTAGCTATTTTACAGTTTATTGCTATAAAATTAGCAATTTTACCATGAAATTAGCAGTATTATACAGTAAAAACAACAGTATAATACAGGCCGCAGTGGTTCCAGTCATCTTCTAAACTTCTTTCATTTCATGTGCCATTTAAGGTTCTTAGATGTCTTTAATATGTCTAATAATTGCTTTCAAGAGCCATTACAGACTCTATAAAGCGTTGAAAGTCAAGGTGATGTTGTAACAGTTCAAATAAATAGTCGTAACTTTTTAACCGGATTAGCCTCCATAATGGTTCGTGTTGGAAGAGTCGCAACGGATCAGTTATGATCTCCTGTTGAAAACAATCTATCGACAAGAAATTATGCTGGTGAATGATTGTAGTTAGGTGGAGCGTCTTAATCGTTCTGGACACCATTGACGTCAGCTCCTCTTGTGCAAATTTCGCCCTAACCTGTTCTTGTTCTTGCAAACTAAACTGTTTTTGTTTCCTCCCTTACCTTATTTGAATGTGATCCGATGACAAAGTGATCAGAAACTAGTCAATGATTGTTCATATTGTCCTTTTTTGTGTTAAATATCATGCTTTTTATGAAAAAGCGGCATTCTGGAATGATCTTTTTTTTTTTTTTTTTTTTTTTTTTTTTTTTTTTTTTAATTTTCTGAGCGCATTTCATGTAAATTTCGTTGCATTTCATTCACCCGTTTGTGTTATAGGTGGCCATTTGTAGCGGTGGCTTAATTATAACCTTCCGGCACTTGAACTACCAAGTAACTCATGTTTAGAGAAACCTAGTGATACTAGTAAAATTTAACTTCAGATATATTTGATCCGATATTTTCAACAACTCATAAGCATACATTTTCTTGAATAATTTTAACAAATATTGTTTTTCCTCTCGTAGAAGTTTGCCAATGCTTTTCGACCAGCTGAAAACTGGGGGCCAGCTGACGCTTCCCATAATGCAGCTTGGAGAGCCCTGAAAAGACCCGCACTAGATGGCGCTGCCTATGAAAACAAGAATTTCCGCGAAGATGTGTTTTGATCTACGTAATCAAGTTCATTCTAAGCTCGACTATAAGGACAAATGAGAGAAGAAAATTTTGAAATGTTTAATGACGTAATACACACTGCTTACATGATGTTTGGATACCACGAACAGGTTTTTCAATTCGGCATGTGCTGTGTTACTAGTTTCTCGACAATGAATCGTGTGGTAGTGGTTTTGATTTCATTATTTTTCAGCTAATGCATCTGATACAGCACATGCACATTGACAGTAAGCTTTCACAACTGAGACTCGCTGTGTGGTTTTTACCGTTGTGTCATTGGATGCCGAAATGTATAATAAAATCCTGTTTCTTGTATGGAAAATTCTCTTGTATGAAAAATACTACTGCTAAGCACAAAAGTTGTACAAGCAGCTGAGTTCAAAATGAGAAATTTCCGTTCATTGTTCTTCGCCTCCATGTAGATGCTTTCATAATAATTCTAGAAATGTTTCCCATTTATCAATAGCCATAAAGCATTGCATTTAGGTGAAATACGTCACAAGGAGCCATCTGGTAAATGCAACTCAATTCCGATAAAAAGTGTAAATACTACTTTTATGCTTAGCACGGCAGCGCAGAACGATAGCTCTCAGCAGTACCTGATTACTTGACAGACCAGCTGAGCCTGATGCCCCATCTTTCTAGTGGGCCTTAAATTGAAAAAAAGAACATCTACAGCAATAAAAAAAAACATGTATTTTGAACAAAATAATAAAAAAAAATATTAATTAAAAAAAACTCTTTCGGTTCTTTATTAGTATTTCGCTTGGTTTAATAGAACTCTGTATAAAATTAAACATAAAAACATAGTTCCTCCCCCCCCCCCCATCTTCCGTAAATAAACTGACTGATTCAGTTAAGACTCCGCAAACTAAATTGTTTGGTAAATGGCACATTTATTCTTTTGGATATTTCTGTATGGAAGAAGTGATGAGACATGTTTTTTGCTATTTATATGATCTATAAAAGTATTTAAGTTGCAAAAAGTTAAACCTTACTTTGCATTGGCTGAAAGAGATAGAATAGAGTGAGGGTCTCACTTATGGTTAGACTAGCTCAGACACTCACACTCTGATTGTGTTCAAACTGGTTTTGTACCAAAATAATACGGAGATTTTAATAAAGATAGTTGAGTATTTTTGCTGTTTTAAATGTATCTCCAATATACAGGGTGTTCTGTCTTAACCTGTGAGATCTTTACTTTCGCAGCCGCTCCTCCTAGAAGCATACTTCCAGTTGAAAAAATACTCAAAATGAAGTGACGTGTTAAGATGTTGAAAGTTCAAAGCGAAAAAAAGAAGTCAAAAGATACGAAATCTAACTTTTCATACGGACTCCTGTTCCCCTAAATTATGCGTTGGAAAATCAAGAGCATAAAAAAACAATTCGAACACAAAAAGTTTGTTACTTGTTCAACCAATTACTCTCCGAGATTTTAAACGCAGCAATTTGTAACTTGCACCACTTTACACTTGCTGCCAACAACAGCATTTGGGGGAAATATACCAGCTGACGGCTTTAGTAGAATAACAACCGGTCATTGTACTGAAAGGAAGGAATGTTCCTTTCTCATTTTTTGCACGAGTTCGTAAAACCTTGTACTCAAATATCTCTTCCAGATTTTGTCGCAAGTCTTTCAAATTTTATCGTGTGGGAGTTATTTTCAATGGAGATTTTTTTCCTAAATATAAGTAAAGGGACCTAGAGTCCGTATGAAAAGTTAGATTTCGTATTGTTTGACTATTTTTTCCCCTTAAAAATTTTAATATTTTTACTATGCTCATTTCGAGAAATTTTACGATTGAAAGTATGTACCTAGGACAAACGTTTGAGACAAAAAAGGTCCTGCAGGTTTTTCGGAACACTCTGTATGTGTTTCTACACTGCGGTTAAGGCAAAAAGTCAGGATTAGATTGAAATTTTTAATTTTATCGCATAAAAATTCCTCAAAGGGTTGGTTAACCCTTTAGCAGCTACAAACCCCCGATGAACGTTGTCGTTATCGCTTCTTAAGTGTAACTTTTGCCTTCCTAGAGTGGCTATAGCAAGACACACGGCAATCATTCGTCGTCTCCAAGCAACCATAGCGGTGAAAATCTTAACCTGTCGACAGCACATTCTAATTTCTAGACCTACAAGAAAATTGAACTTTTTTTTTTTTTTTTTTGCATTAATAAGCGTGAGAAAATAAAGCTTTTTTATTTTTATCCCGTATGGTTTTTGTTAATTTCTCTTTTATCTATACAGCATGATAAAAAAAAATGACGAAATGACATGGTAGATCAGTCATGCAATGATATTTAAAAATCACACGGGAACAGAGGGTCGCAAGCAACTGAAAAGAAGGCTTCAGAGCCAGTCATGTTGGACCAATCACTTGGCAACCGCAATCACCAGGCCTGTCTCCCTTGGATTTCTTCTTATGAAGATTTATAAAAGGACTTGTGTATGAAACATTTGTTACAACACCGAAAGACTTGGAAGAAAGAATCGTGAAAAAGCAGGCTGTGTGATAAACCTGGTATCTTTAAAAAGGTGCACAGTTTCATGCAACATAAGTAGTCTTGAGCATCTAATGTACACTAAGCAATTCTGCCGTGCTAAGCGCAAAAGTCGTATCTGCACTTTTTAACAAAATTGAGTTATCACCACCAGGTGGCTCTTTGTGACGTATTTTACCTAAATACAAAATCATATGGTCATTTGAGAAAGAGAAATATTTTTTAAAAAAATTCTGAAGAAGTTTCATCTGTATCAAATACATGGTGGCGCAAAACTTTAAAGGGTTTTATCTCAGTTTGAGCTCGACAGCAGATACCACTTTTGCGCTTAACACGGCAGAGTTGGCTTGCATTAGTCATATCGCACCCTTGCTGCAAAAGTGCCACAACTGAAAAATTGTCTTTTTTGAGTTATGACCGTCATTAGACGTAGTTTACACGTCTCTACCAATCTTCAAAAGAGCCAGAAGTTGCATTGAAAAATCAGCCGCCAGAAGGCAGTTATGGCGTTTTGTGGTTATCAAGATGCATAGGACCCCTTCCACTGAAATGCCACAGCTTGAGTTGTCGTCCAGCCGTCGTAGAGTAACGTGCGTAACTAACGATCATAGTTTGAGATGCATCGATCTTCATATTGACAAATTCAAAAATACTAAAATGTGCCTAGTCAGCCCGAACAGTTTTTTGCCATTCCTGGAAAACGTAGTTTTTTGAGTTGTGGCACTTTTGTAGCAAGGGTGCGATATGTGAGCGAGAAATTATTAATGAAATTATCTGTCATGGTTTTGGTTCTTCTCTTTGTGTTATGTCTTGGTTTCGACGCTTTGTAGTGGCTCCGGTTCGCAATTACTACTCTCTGGGGGGTCTCTGCGACCTCCCGAAAATGTCAATTTTCGGCAGAGTTGGGGACATAGTGCGGTTTTTAAATGTCCCAATATCCCTCTTCATTGAACGTAACTACGTGTGTATTGTGTCTGCCCATATTTGACATTCGGCAAAAATTGGCGTTCCGTTCTGCAAATTTAGAAATTCCTCACTCCCAAAATTTTAAGTCAGGGGCTGCTTCTGTTCCTATGAGGTGTTCGATTCTTGTTGTATGACTGATCCGCCATGTCGTTTTGTTATTTTGTTAAAATCATCCTGCATGTATTTATAAAGTTGAAGTCTCATTTTTAAGATGTTTTTGTGTCTAAAAAGATTAGTCGAAAGCAAGTGAATTCATTATTGATCTCTATATGCAACTCTAGCACTCAAAAAAAAAATTTAGGTAATCCAGTGAGCACCGTTTTCATTTTCATCACAGAATGTCTCAGCTGTTCATAAACACGGTTTAAAAAATGCAATATTGCTAAAAAAGAAAAAGAAAACTTCAATAACTTTGTTTTTCAATGATATAACTTAAATTTTATGGGAGCTGTACATGAGCTCATTTTAGAGACAATGTTATGCACTTTAAGGCGATATCCATCTTGAAAATTTTAAAAGAACAAAAGAATCAAAAAGCTTAAATTTCAAATTTCAGAAGTTTTTGAGGTTGTGCCATTTGAAAAGTTTTAAAAAATATGGGACTTAAATATACTTTTTAAAAAAATATCCGTACATTTTCAGAATGGGAACAAGAAGTGATCCGCAGTTACTAAAAAACTACTGAGCCATTTGCAGTACTACTCTGAAAATGTTTGAATGTATTTATAAAAAAAACGTTGAAAAACGTTTTTTTTTTTTCGAATTTTTTAAAAGATATTTCCATTTAAATTTGTCAATTTCAAATTTTAAAAAAAATCTCGAAAATTTAAGCTATTTGTCATAATTAAACGTATGGAATTGTCTTTGAAATGAGTTTTAATACAACTATACAGCTACTATAGAATTTGACTTGTAACATTTAAGGTAGTAAGTAGTCTGGTAATTTGAGTTCAAAAAATCGAAAAATTATTTTTTGCTTGATTTGAAAGTACAATGTCTTGAGAATATACTGTGAAAATGGCAGATAGAAATTTGAAATATTGCGCGAGTTATAACGAGTTTCCTAGAGCGCCTCGGAGTCCAACCTTTAATTAAAGTAGTCTGGTAACTTGAGTTCAAAAAATCGAAAAATCTTTTTTTTTGCTTAATTTGAAAGTACAGTGTCTTGAGTAATACTGTGAAAATGGCAGACAGAAATTCGAAATATTTCGGGAGTTATAACTAGTTTTCTAGAGCGCCTCGGAGTTTGCTGTTGAACTTTAAACGCGTTTTTCTCAAAACACTGTTTTTCTGGTCGGCTCGGGTCCTAATTTTTTTTCTACTGAACCGATTGCTTTCAAATTTAAACAGGCTGTTCTACACACTTATAGTTCTCGTCGGAACTAACGATAATTTTTTTCACCCCTAACTTTTTATTTTACAACCCTTTCTTTGTTAAAATAAAAGGACTTTTTTTTTCTAAGTCCGCCATTTTGTTATTTACCCTTAAAATTTAACTTCAGTAGTTCCGACCAGAATGACATGTCTATAGATTAAGAATAATCAAGAATATTTGATTTCAAATAACATCAAGAGCCAAAATCACCCGGGCCATCCACGTGCATTTTTTTTTTGAAGTTCCAACTTCGAGTGACAATAAAAATAGTAATAAACTACTAAATTTTTTCAAATAATATTTTTTTTACATTTTCAATATGTAAATAAAATCACTCTTAATATTCAAGATAATTCATTTTTATTTTCCTATAAAAAACCACCCTCCAAAAAAGTCATGAAAATAGGCATAAGTTACCAGACTACTACCTTAAAGCGCTGCAGGCATGTCAGAAAAAAGGGCTTTTTAACGAATTTTAAACATTAATACTCATCAATTATGAAGATCAGTTTCTAAAAATTATTTCGAATCAAATGTGTGTCAAAGAGTATAATATCTCTGAAAGTTTCAGGAAAATTTCAGATGTTAATTTTGAGTCCCATGTCGATTTCACACGAATTTTCCTTCCATTAAAGATTTACCATTAGTCATATGTTTCTCTTTAAAAACTACTCTGTTAGAATTATAAAATAAGTATTTCCGGTTAAGTTAAGAGTGATACTTCCAAAAAGTTGTTTTAAAAAGTGAAGCTCACTGCCTTCCATTCCGCTACATAAATAATAATCTCTTATTTATTTATTTTTTCTACCAAGCATATTCTAATGCTATTCCCAATATATTTACATATTTGTCCAATAATTCATGTTCATCAATCATTTTGACATTGAGTCTTGCCCTGACATCAAGTTGCAGGGGATGGAAGAAAAGAGATTTTCCATTAGTCATATGTTTTTATTTAAAAAATACTGTTAGAATTATAAAATACGAATTTCGGGTATAATCATAAATGATACTTGCAAAAAAAAAAAAAAAAAAAAGAAAAAAAAATATGGACGCTCAAGTCTTTCTGTCCGGTTTCAAAAATAATATCTTCCCCGCTTAATTTTTCTTTACTACCAGTTGTATTTACATGCTATTGCCTTCGTTTCATGCGTTTCTTATGATAATTAGGAAATCACAAAACGATTTTCCCGTCATGAATTGCCCTCACTTCTTACTAGAGGGTGATGTACGAAAATTATGTGTTAGATGTCCAATATGTGAATCAAGATGAAACTGTAGTTATTCACGAAGTTCCTCGGATTGTTTTGTAGGAAATGAAGTAATACAAAAAAATAGCGGCACTTTCAACTACATCTCATGAATCTTGTTTATAAATGTGAGAGTATGTATGTATGTAATTTACAAATTGAAAAACCACCCGTCTGATTTCGCTAAAAATTTCAATTTGTTTGTGTCTTCACTGGGCACATTAAGAGACCAATTAGAAAAAAAATCTGACATGTAGGGACATAAGGGGGCATTATGGGTCAAAACAGCACAAGATCTTATTTTTTTTCTACAGCATCAAAGAGAAAATGATTTAATTTGGCATAGAGGAAGCTTAAATAATCTAAAATTATTCAAATAATCAATTTGCCTAAAACTGAATTATTATTTATTTTATTTAAATTATTAAGTGACCGAGAATTACCCCGAAATTGGGCAGTTATGGGTCAGACACGGGGTAATTATGGGTCGCCCCCTTTTTTCTAATTCATGCATGTCAAAATTAATAATTATTCAAGCTTGTTATTTGTTTCCACACAAAGAGATTTTTAAATGATAAATTTAAATATAAAAATGATGTATTTAATAAAAAGTAAGACATCAAAGGGGTTCAATTAAAGAACGACTTCAGTCTAATAAATTTACTTTTGCTCCCAATTCCACAATTAATAGGCTGAACTTCCTAAATTATATCCCTATGCTACTTGCTACCGTTGTCCTGAAACTTTTGCTCAACTGCAAAGATTTTGCAGCTGAGCAGCAGGGCTCGGCACATGAAGACACCTGATTTGCCTAACATGCTCTTTTTTATTTTTAAACTCTCCCTATACATTGTTCTTTCCATTTCTTGCTTGGCACTGACGAATGAGGCAAGGGTCTTCGAATCATGTACGCCTCTTTTAAAAAGTTTACCTATTTGTGCTTTCAAAACGTTGTTTTTTATATACAAATACCAAGACAAATACAAATGCGACGGTCCTACTCAAATTAAAGACCCCAATGAAGATCAATGACCCTCTTAAAGCTAACTACTCCATTGCCTTTTACTGCCTCTTCCGGCAAACTGTTCCAAGTTCCCACTACTCTGCTAAAATAGTAATTTTTTCGAATTTCCAGATTAGCCTGAGATATAAACAGCTTAAAACAATGACCCCTTGTCCTGCTTTCCGTGCAAAAATCTAACCCTGCAACATCATTAATTTTAATAAATTTAAATAACTGTCCCCTCTGGTTCTCCTTTGCTCAAGACTATACATATTAAGCATTCTAAGTCTGGAATCATAGTCTAAATTAGAAAATACATTTACTAACCCTGTAGCCCTTCTTTGTACCCTTTCCAATAAATTAATATCTTTCTTCACATAAGGAGACAAAAACTGAACAGCATACTCCAAAAGAGGTCTTACCAAACTTCTATATAGAGGCAGAAGAACCTTCTTTGACTTGTGCAATGAGTTACCGCCCATAAGCCAGGGCTGAGGCAGAACTGAAGAAAATGCACCCACAGCTCGATCATAGCATCCTAAGACTGCAGTTTCGCCCTTATTATGGGCTTCTCAGTTAGGAATAGCCAATGATCGAGCCGGAGGCAAAAATCCTCTTAATGTAGCTAAGATAAATTCACTTTATCTACCAGTTTGTTGGCTATCTTAGCTACATTAAGAGGATTTTTGCCTCCGGCTCGATCATTGGCTATTCCTAACTGAGGAGCCCGTAATAAGGGCGAAACTGCAGTCTTAGGATGCTATGATCGAGCTGTGGTGCATTTTCTTCACTTCTTTGACTTGTTTGAAATAGATCTATTAATAAACCCAAACATCCTATTGGCTATGCTGCACTGTTGGCTAAACTTGAAGTCCTGATTTATTAAGACACATCGCTGCCATTAGCTGCCTCACTAATGACTGAACCCTGTAAATAATAGCTTGTATGTTTATTTGCATGACCTAAATGCAGCACTTTACATTTCCCAACATTTACTGCCATACCCCACTTGTCTGCCCCTTTAGTAATATGATCCAAATCCTGTTGCAGCTGATTTACTTGTTCGTAATTTTCTACAACCCCCATAATTTTTACATTAAAAAAAATCCATGTTTCCAGAAACATTTCCATGAATATCATTCATAAAAATAATAAACAAAAGGGGACCTAAAACTGATCCTTGGAGAACCCCACATAAAACCTCATCCCATTTAGATTTTTCGCTTTTATTCACATCAAAAATGTTTCAAAAAAGCAGTAAGTCACCGACCCCAAGCTAGGGGTAAGGCAGAAACATGCAATATTAGGGTGGTTCAAAAAAAATTTTTTTTGCTACGGACCAAGGCGCACCCTACTTTTTTTACATTTATGTATAAGATCACTCCCCTAAAATTTCAGCTCCCTACTCCTAATGGAAGATGGTGCTCAAACACCCTTCATTTTAACGCTTTTTCGTAATTTTTCCAATTTTTGAGTTTTTTAGATTAAAGAGACCATTTTCTTGGAAGAGATTTTTTTTCAATTATTCTCATTTTACAACGCATAAATATTAGTTCAAACAACAAGGAAGTTTTTTAATCGTTTAAATTAATATAGCAACACTTTAATACTATCGATTCTTTTGTAGGTTGCAGCATACAATGTAGATTGCAGTACTACTTGTCTACATGTTGTGCTATGATTTTCAAAACTTACTCTTGCCAAAATAGAGTTGTGGAAGAGCTGTGCAAAATGTTTTTTATGTTCTTAAAGTAGTGGGACGTAGAGAAAAAAATTGCAAGATTTAAAGTTTTAAACTAATAGTGCTAAACAGTATCACAAGAAGAATGAATTAAAATATAAAAACTTATTGCACAAAATAAGCTATTGTAGCTAGTCTGGCATAGAACTATTCTGAAATTTAGGCAAAGATATTTACTTCATGCTTACTTTTGCCATCATATTTCTCACAAGTTCTTTTAATAACTTTAAAGTGAAAAAATGTTTGGCAAAGAATTAAACAAACAAAAAAAGAATGTTGCATATAGAATTTAAAAATACTTGAACAAGTTTGAAACTTCAACACTGTAAGCTTTTTATAAATCTATAGATAAATCTATGATCACTCTTGCTGATTATAAAGATACAATTGAGTTATTATTAGTCAATTAGGGAACCTATCTGAGAAAAATCCAGTCTCTTATGTGCCTCAAAATATTTATGTTCCTATATAAGAAAGAGATTTTTCATTTAATCATGAGAGAAAAATCCTAGGTACAACACTTTCTACAGTTTCAGCGCCTTTTTGTACAGTAAAAAAAAATAGATTGAGCATTAATAGATGCTCCATTTGCTATTAAAACTTCTGGGAATATCTGAACTTGGAAGAAACGTTATAAGATATGAACGACCTGGAAATTGAAATAACAACTGGGACGGTTTTATTAATATACTTATGACACCTTTCTGGTGAATTATTTAGTTTGACTAATTTTTACGTATCAAATTCTAGTTGAAAGAAAAGCAAGTTATTACAAGAATAAAGATGTGAAATATAACAAGTGTAGTACAGAACAATTGGATTTTTTTTTTCAAACATGAATATTAGGGATTATTTTCTAACATTCTTCGTCCTACACCCCAACAAATGCAAATATAATATAAATCACAGAATTAAAAGAAAAAAATTAAAATAAATAAATAATGGTGAATAACGTTGCTGAGGAAAATGTTCAAATAATTCAAGAATTTAACAGAATTTTTTTCAATAATGAGGACTATAAGCAGTTTCTTTTACCTGCTGTTGAAGAAAATTGAGTACTTATCCTTGCTGAGACAATAAAATATTCAATACTAAAAGTCTCTCTCTCAAAAAAAAAAAAACTATATGTAAATATACATAGAAAGTTGAATTGCATAGCAAGAAGTTTAAATATTTTGGCTTTAATTAAAAACTTCTAGCAAATTTCAGTATAACAACACTGCTCGGCACAAAATGAACTTCAAATGTATCTGACACTATTCTTGCTATTTCCTATGTAAAATGCCCCACTGAATCCAAATATGATCTCCGTTTCCCCCACGGTAATCGCTCTGACATAACTGGAATGAATATGAATAATAGTGAAACGTTCTTTACTGAAGGAAATCTGCGGTGAGACTGATATATGTAACATGCGATGTTTCCAAGGTTTTAAAAAACATTTTACAGCTTGAAAAATTGTTTGGACGTGGGAGTCATAGAAGGCAGTCCGATATTATTTTGTTGCACCAAAAAATTAGTGTAAAATTTTGAAGCTGGAAAAAATGAGTTGTTGATGATATGTTAAATATTTTACAGAGGGGAGGGGAAAATACCCCCATGAGTCTCCTAACTTGCGAAAAGTGTTTATGATTTTGAACTTTTCACCTCTCTAGCCCTATAAAATAATGTTAATGGTATATTATATAATACTTCCTTTCCCTCCAAATAATACCTATGAAATTGTCGAAATCTGATGAAAATAGGAGGGAGGGGGGAGCTATTTTCGAAAAGTGGGAGGCAATGGGGGAAAAGGGTGGCCATATTAGGATTCAGGGGATCATTGAACATAAGAATCAGCAAGAATGATAGCAAAACACCCGGATTTTTTTTTTGCCGCTCAACCGAAAAAGGCTTGAAATTGACAAAAACTGGAGAACTATTTGAGCTTTGAGCACCGTCTTTTTATTTAAGTAGGAGGTTGAAATTTAGGCAGTGTATTAGGGTGGGTAAAGGTAAAAAAATGAGCCACCGCCGTGACCTCTAGAACATTTTTTTTTTTACCATAGGTTTGTGAACCACCCTAATGCAATATATTGCCAACTCGGTTTATATGCTTCATAACGCTTTATAACCAGTTGTATTTCTATGCTATTCCCAATATAATTTAATTCACGCGTTCGTCAATTTGAAAATTCTGAAATGTGCTTGTAGTCATGCATTACCCTCGCTATCTGCTAGAGGGAACGGAAGGAAAATTAAGTGTGTGTCTAAAAGGGTATGTCATAAAATTAAAAGGTTTTTTTCGACTTGGAACAGTAATGAAAAAAAAAAGCGAAACACTCACTCGTATTCGAAGTCTATTCACATTCACATTAATGATATGTGTAATATGTTATTTTTTCAGGAATAATGTGCTCTAAAAACTTCTATTGGTAAAGTGCTGTTGTGAGGTCGTCTTCATATAAAAATCGGCATCAACCTTAAAATTTTCTATGAAAACCCCCCTTTTTATCGCATATTTGTGATCAGCAACATTATTTAACTTTGTATACCAAATCGTTTTAAATTTGCTCCAGCCGTTGTTTCACAATTGAACTGAGAAAAAACCGTCCCGTAATGTTAAAAATATTTTTTATACTTGTGCATATAAGACCTAAACCAAGTTAGGTACGGTAAGATTGTTTTCTTATATCAAAGTATGAACCACTCAACAATAAAAACGTTATTGATTTCCTCCCAGACAAAATTTTGAATTTTTAATGAATTATGAAATTAATATTTGAAAAAATGATGATCTGAAACCTTATATATTTTGATGTAGAAACAATCTAGAAGGGGTTTCAAAGGACAATCCAAAACGGGAGCTCAAAATATTCAGTAGTTCTTGAGATACATGTATGCTAAAACAACCATTTTTAGGGACCATATACAACTGTGCAAACTGAAACAATAGCAGGGAATTTCTGTGTAGAGAAAGAGGAATATGCTTATCGACCAGTTGCAGAACATGCTCAGCATTTTTATATAGTATTATTTTTCAACAGTAATAATGTATTGAAAGCGAAACGGTAAATAAAACTGCTGATTATTTTTTATCCCTTGATCAACAAAAACAAGTGGTGTTTCCCCACTGGCTCATATCTCACCCCAAACCATTGAAGATAGGGGTAGTTGACGCCGCCAACAATTAAAAAAGTTCCAGGTGCTTCTGCTGACCAAACTCTATCATTATGGCTATTTTGAGTTGTTCAATTGAAAACAGTTTTTCATTTGTGAAGAGCAATGTTTTCCATCGATTATCTGCGGCCCGCTTAACAGTTCTTTCCTCTTTTGAAGTCTTGTGCATTTGTTCTTTACTGCTCGCTTTTAAGTCTCTTTCATTTTGTAAGGGAGAAGACCAAGCTCAACAATTACCATCAAACGAGTGGTTTCTATACTGATTTTCACCCCTCTAGCAACCTTTCTCATTGAAATCCTAGGATTTCGTTAAACTCGCTTTTTGACCACTTTCTGGTCGCTAGATGTGTTAACTGTGCATTTTCTTCTTCTTCCTGAATCATGTTTGAGTTCTTTTAACCTTTTAATTGTGCAGGAAATCGTGTATTTAGCCACTTTCAATCGTTAAACAATTTCACATTTTTTCGTTTCTTGCTTATGCAATTCAAGTATGGCAGATAGTTTGCGAACAATAATGGTTATCCCAACTAACTCACTTACACCTATTTAGTAACTTTCTAGTATCGATTCCCTATCACAATATAGTTGAAAATTCAGTGGTATTTACAGATATTTGGTTTGAAACTTCGTCCAAGTTATTTCTTGTCACCCTGTATTTGTTTACTCTTTGTTAACTTTGACGTTGAAAGTAGCATTTTACATGTGGTGGTGGTCCCTAAATCTTTAGTCGGTCATAACTTTTGTTCTACTGGTCCTAAAGTGATGACGCTTGGTACCCAGCTTACTTTTGGCCCTCCGCGCCTAATTATGTAACCAAATATAGGGGCTCCCATATGAAAACTTAGACTTTGAGTTCATTTCACTTTGTACATAGCCTCTTATCAAAACTTTACTCACATTGTTTTAATGAAGACTTTAATAAATGTCAGAAGATACATTTCTTTTGTTCTTAGCATGCATAGCAGCCCAATAATTTAGAGTGTTTCGTTTTTTTTTTTTTTTTCTATGACTGTACACGCACTTTCTTATGTATTCACTCATTTTGAGTTGATAAGTACAAAAAAAAGTTAGCTACCAGGAAAACACTATTAACATAAATCTCCCACTTTTTTTCAAAAAGTTCACTACTTTCAGGTTGAATACGCAATATAGCTGCGGGATTTTTTCAAAAGATTGTTCTGCTAACTTAATTGTATGTTTTTAACTCTAATGTACGTACTTTCCTTATAAAAAATACAGGTAAATATACATTTCGTCTCTTTTTGTTTTAAAAAGAGCAGAAACTATCGATAATCGTTCCTACTGAAACGGGTTACGCTTCTGGTCAATTGACACCGATGTCTTCGTTGCGCAGTCAGCTGTTCAGGGGAAAATGCCACCTGCAACTGGGGAAGTGACCCCCATTTTACTTATTTACCCCCTCCCCTCCTCCCCTTCAAGATATTTTTTGATCAGCAAACGCGTTTTGACTAAAATGTCTCTCATCCTGCTTAAGATTTTTATATCAGTTGCGCTTTCCGACAAAAGGCAGGTTGGATTCTCTTTTTTGTTTGTAAAAGGATGGATTGATTTCCACTAAAAACCTAGAAAGCGAAAGGCAGCAACAATTTTAAACATCGAAGAAGTCGGACTTACAGTTCGACTCTTCCGAAAGCTAGAGCCGTCGCGTAATATTATGACGTGAGAAAATACCCTGGATTTTTTGTAGTATATCCGTACGAAGTAAACGAAACTACCTACCCAGGTAGCACAAATAACCTTTAAACGTTTTATAAACGTTTTTAAGCGGTTGTTACAACGTTAATAACCATTTTACAACCTTTTAAAAACGAAGTGTGCTACTTGGGTAGTATAGTAGTAAATTAGTACAGCGGTCGTTACTTCAGTCAGGTTTGCTGTGTCATCAACCGCGGCAGTTGCTATCACATGTAGCCTTTTGGGTAACCTTGTGAAGGCAGGCCATCTCGGTGAAGATAAAAAGCATCTCATGTGTGATAGCAAAAAGGTGTTTCGTGCCAACGAGAATGTTATGAAGCACCCAAGAGCAGAGGAGAGTTCCAATATTTCAAGAAGTAACATTACTGTTATTTTTGTCGATAGCAGGAAGCACAACATTCTAACTCTTATAGTCACGATGAGAACACTGATAGCTTTTGGAAAAGCATCATTAAAGAAAGTCATATGACCGTAACAGAAGAGCGCAAAGATCGCTATCTCACTCACTATACACCAGAAGAAGATAACAAAGGAAAAACTAGCTGAGCAATGTGAAATAGGATTATGTGACTGGTTGAAGGACATAGGTATAGACATTTGCCTTCCAACTAATTTGGCAGTGATACCTCCAATGAAATGTCTGGCTGGAAACGAGGCATGCTACATTACATCGAAAAACTCCTCCATTACAGACTTTTTATATATTTCTTTCTGCCCCCTTCATATCAACGAGCAGATATTAAGTCGCAAAACTTGACGGACCAGCTTCTCCAGAAAAAACTGGATTGGTACTGTAGGTAAACTCTTTTCCAATTTAAGTTTCTTGAGACAAAAACAAAGTTTAAGCCAATTCAATTTTTGGAGCCCCTTATTAATATCGACGAAATTGTTGCTAGTCAGTCGATCAGTTCCTTGGAGGTCAGAAGCACTAAAGCTTACTGATGGCGGAACTATTTTCAGCCCTAATTGATACTATTTTTTCAAATGCAAAGGCTTTTTTACTTTAGTCCTCAGAGCATAGAAGAGCAATGAGTAAATTTTCTGGAATAGCGGACTGGAAAACTACGCGGTAAGTGGGTCCCCTCCCCTTAAACACTTATTAATAATAGTTTGCATAAAAATTCCTATTGCAATGTGTACTTCCTGTTAAACTCTACAAAAACACTTAATGAACATAGAAAAAATAATAAAAACAACTTTGAAACACTTTTAATGAAAAATGTTTTTTAAACTCGCAACAATTTTTTTTTTTTTTTTTTGGAAAATTTTTTGACAAAAATTATATGATCTTAAAAAAATTTCCATGAAACTCAAATATATGCAAATCCAATCACTGTGATAAAATATAACATAATCAGAAAAAAAAGTATAAAAACTACATGCGTATTTCAGTTTTAAAGGGGTGGCCCACTTACCCGAACCAACCCTATAACAAATATAGATAAGCTTTTTCATGCTGTTGTAAGCGCTCGCTTTTTTTTTTTTTTTTTGACGCGAGCTCTTGTGTTCGCACTTTGCACTTTTTTTTTTGGAAATTGAATAAAGAAATTGATGGGATTTTTCGTTGAAAATAAAATGGTTCCACTTTTGGGAATTCATTAGATCTGAGAAAACATATCTAAATGTGAGTTGGGTCCTATTGCAACTCGTGATTACGATAAACATAATTTGAATTTAACCCATTAATGCCTAGCGTCCCTTTTTAGGGTCGCAAAAAGTGTTTGAATTTACCAAAAATTAACATTTCAACCAAACAATAGTGTTCAATTATTACTTTGGTATTGTTTTAATTCATTATTTACAGATTGCAGTACATAACCACTGTAAAGTGTGTTCTGTAGCCGTATAAATGGTGTACAAAATATCTTTGGGAGAATATGTCAGGCATTAAGGGGTTAAGAAGTCAAAATTCATCCCCCCTCCCAACCCTGAAATTCTGTAAGCAATTTGGATAGCAGGAGTTTGGATGGTTGGAGGTTGGAGTTCTATTGTATCTTTTGTGGAAACTAGCGATTTTCAAGGTGCAGATACTCAGCAAATCTAAAGCAATTGTAGCGTGCATGTCATGTATTTGCAGTCATGTGTCTTCAAAATGTCATGGAAACTACTCACTTATTTGGCGATATCATACAGTACTTTTTCCTTTCAAAGGACCTTTAAGTGAAACAAACCAGGGTCGTAACCAGACTTATGTTTTGGGGAGGGTTTACTAGTAACTTTCCTCGTGAAATTTTTTTGATTAATACAATTTAATTTCATTGACATTGATTTTTGCTACAATAAGTTATTTAAATGAGAGTATGCTGCTCTGAGGATATTAACAGGAATAAATTATAAATAATCAAATTTCGTTTTAAGAAACTGAAAAATATACGTTTAGAGTGAATCAAACTACATTTGATGATGATACTCTTCCTGTTTTCCTTCTGATTTTCAAAACTATTGAATATCCGCTAAGTTTAGACACACTTATAACGCATCAGCATGTAATATAGTTTAGTGTTAGTCATAGTAATAAATATAGGGTTGTCCAAATTAAACTTCCCCAATTCAGAGGCTTGTGCAGGACGTTGTATGGGTCATAATGAGATGAAATTTTGAAAACAGACACTTTAGACCATGAGCTCGAGATTTATTAAAGAAAAAAAAATAGTACAAATGTTGCCGATAGGTGGCGCTGCAGGTTAGCAAGCCATTCTACTGATGTTCTATATGTGTGCCGTGGTTCTCCACAACTCTTTCCAATCATAAAGTAGTGTGTTCCAGAGCTCAACGCAGTCGGCCCACAATAATTCCTTGAACATGACCATTAATTTCGTCTTTAAGATGCATTAAGGTTGTGGGGTGTTCTCGATAGAACCGTTCCTTTAAGAATTCCCATAACCAAAAACACACGGGGTGAGATCGGACGAATGAGGAGGCCAAGCTGTTGGGAAAACACAATGTGGCTATTGGCTAGTCGCCTCCACGACCGCCAAAGCAACGTCTTCTGTTCGTGCAGATTCCACAACACCACAACATGTCGGCATTTTCCTGGTAAAACTCCTAGCTGTCCTGTTCTTCCGAACTTTTTTATCATATCTCGTAAAGCTCGTGGTGTCATTGGTCCTTGGCGTATTTTCTTCCACCGATAGAGGGCTCTTTTCCTAGAAAAGGAGATTTCGTCATTTTAGTAAAAATGTTTCCCTAACAGAGCTTTCTCTTTCACGGTCGGCATTAACTAGTTGGAAACAACTGAATGTGTGCATTTATTTTCCTCTTTTTCTGGAAATCACGCTGCTGTAACATGCAAATTACTAGTGTTACAACGTCACCTATCGGCATATTTTTGTACTATTTTTTTCTTTCATAAATTTCGAGCGCATTTTCATAAGTTTCTGTTTTCAAAATTTCATCACATTGTGACCCATACAACGTCCTGCACAAGCCTCTGAGTTGGAGAAGTTTAATTTGGACAACCGTGTATATTGCTCTTATATTTGCAAGGAACGTGAATTTTATCTTTTATTCAGAATTACATACACACATACAAACAAACAAACCCACATGTGAAACTAATAAAAGCGTATTAAAAAAATGAAGTATCTATTAAATGAGAGAAAAAAAATCATATCTTCACCACTGGGAATTATTCAACGCCTTTTTAACAGCAAAGTATAAATCATTGTGCTCATATTAGCGCATTCGAAGTAATTCTAAAATTCATAATTTTTGAGTTATGCGATATGTTAAATATGCAGTTTGGCACTCAATTTATACGTTTCAGTTTGCTTCATGTGTTGACAATTGTAAAGAAAATGCTGTGCTGTTTGGTAAGAAAGGAAAGTTCACATTTCATATTTCAAGTGAGATTGAAAACTAAATAAGTGAATAAAAGATAAAATTGTGATGATATTTTTTTGTAAAACAAGTCGTTAAATAGCGCTACAAGCTCTACTAAACTTTAAAATATAGTGGCGTACCCAGATTTTTTTTTTTTTTTTTTGGGGGGGGGGGCATGTCGTCATCGTAATTGAGGTAGAAGTCGAGTTTCGGCGCTTTGTGTATTTTACTTTCGTAATCATACAATTCTGAATCAAGTACATTTAACGCAGAAATGTCTCAAATACATATCTTGAACACACAAATTCTCTTCGTTTTTTGCAGAATTCGTCAATTGATACCCATCTAAACGGCGAATTACTTTTCAATATAAAAATTTTGTGGTCATACAAGCCTAGTAAAAAAGCGTGCCGAGTCCATCTGACCACCAGTTTTGAGAAATTTTATCCAAGTTTAAGTTAAAGTACCTAACTTTGTTCTTCGTATATCCAAGCACCCTTACGGGGGTAATCTCACGTTATTCGTGCCTGAACGAGTTTCTGGGCCGGAGAGTAAGTATTCTGAGTGCAACGTAGACGGTGGCAGAGCATGTTGTCATATTTTGGCCGCCGTGTATGCTGCCATCTGGTGACACGCTAGCAAGTAAATTTAACATTATGTTACAGAAAAATCCAGAATTTCGAAAATCAAGTTATTGTAACGTTGTTACAATTGATTTTCAGAATATCAATAAAAAAAAAAAGCTTCTGGTCTAAATTATACTGTTTTCAAAGCAGGGAGGTATCGGATTTAAGTTTCCAAAATGTGTCAGTTATACGACTCATCAGCAGTTTGGAGGATTTTATAAATAATTACAAAAATACCGTCAGAAGTTATCAAACCCAGGATCATCTCTTTAAAGGGAAAATGATGTCGTCTATCGAAAGGCCCTTTTCATGTCCCGAGTAAAGGTGTTTCGTTCCGGCTCGATAAGTAGCTACTATCTGTATCTATATCTGTCGGAAAATGGGACAGTTAAATGTAATTATTTTTGAAACATGAAAGCGGTGTTATTAATGAAATAAAGCTTCCGAAAAAAAAAAAAAAGGTTTGTTCTGTCAAAAAAGGGGTGGATAATAACGAAATGGAATATAATTTCGAAACAAGGTTCGAAAAATTAATGAAAACTTGTGATGTTTTTTTCCACACAAATTCTCTACGTTTTTTGCAGAACTTGTCAATTGACACCCATCTAAACGGCGAATTACTTTTCAAGATAAAAATTTTGTGGTCATATAAGCCTAGTAAAAAAATGTGCCGAGTCATTCTGACCACCAGTTTTGAGAAATTTTATCGTACTGAAACATTAAGTAGCTTCAATTCAAACATACAACAGTATAGGGCATGCTTGGGACAAACTTTGTCGCTAGGTGGCGCAACATGTACAATTGGTATTCTTTACTTCCGGTTATTCGATTAACGTGCTAGAGCTTACGTGATGAGGAAGATATTTTTTTTTACAAAGCTAAACTCATCTTAAGGGAATTTCTTTCAAACAAAAATTTTACTGTTTCAACATTAGTATATGAATTAAAACTTTTAAAAATTAAAACAGCTGTCTAAAACGGTATTTATTGCTTGGAAGTATTGATAGTATTTTAAATGTTGATTAAAGCTATCAATTAAAAAAAAAAGTTTTGAGACTTTAATCATTCTGCAGCTAACATAAAATATTCTTACTTTCAAGTTAATTATTTTCTCATTATAGCGAACAACTATTTGGTAATTTAATTATTATTATTTTTTTAAAAATATGTATTTTTTATTTATTTCGAGGTTCAAAATAATACTTAAAATATTTCGTGATACCTGAAAATTGACATGCGTATGTTGCAGAT